>CM065052.1:70503082-70713082 GCA_032883995.1 Coronaproctus castanopsis | reverse complement strand
GACCCTTTGTTTAGTCTAGCAAATAATATGCTCAACATGCGTCATTTGAATGAAATACTTCTTCAGTTTATAGGCGATGAGTCTACTTGGTTGGAATAACTCGTGAATAATTAACACGTTTTTTAAATAGATTTCTCTTGTAATTATTACTTTTACGAAAGTTGTTATATTAATCTTATTTTTACGTTAACGATTCACTGTTTATACGTTTAGAACGAATTGGCTTTGATGTTCTTTCAACGTCACGCTTTGATTTAATCATTATTTCGTTTTATTAATATTTCTAACGAGATATTGTAGCGGTGGTAGTAATAATAATAGTAATAACAATAATTATATAAGCAGTGCAAGATCAAGTTAATGCCACGAAAAATTATTGAAGATAGAAATAATCGACATGTGCAGAATGTGCGATAAAGAAACGATAGACCGTATAACTAACGGTTACAGCACAGTGGCGCTTACAAGAAACATAAATAATTGTTACACGTTGTCAAAATATAAACGACTACATAAAAGATATGTTATGAACCCATTATAATAACTACGCGCTGAAGGAAGTCGTAGGCAATAAAGGCGGAAAAATAACGATCGATAAATAAATATTTGATAATCCATCAATTCGAAACAAGCAAAAATAACGTATGTAGAAGACTTACAAGAAATATTGGTAAACTTACAAGAAATATTGGTAAAACTATATATGAAAATAAAATGAAAGACATATAAAAAGATAAGACGAATTTGGTACATAGATAATAATTGAACAAAAACAACAATAAAAAGCAGTTAAAATCACAAAATTTTCGTATAAAAAACAACAAAGCATTTCGTATATTAAGTCATTATTAAAAATAAAATATGAAAATATCTATCAGATTATTTTATAAATATTTTTCATTTTGATATTTTTTGTAATATTGTACATCTAAATTTTTTTTTACATTTTATATTATTTTTTTCTGTAGTCGTCACCCTAATTAGGGTATGCTGATTAATCTTAGTCCGTCGTCGAAGCAGTAAGTTTACGTTAATTCCACCGATCTGCCGACAGTCGTACACATTCCACAATTGATAAGTACCGTCCTTTGTCGAACAACATCTCTCCATCGCGCTGGTACACGTCCCGGTGGTCGTTTACCGTTAATAATCCCCATGATCATCAGCTTCTGTAATCCTTCTGGTATCCGCATGATGTGTCCAAAGAGTTTCATCACTCTCGTAGAAACAATGGTTGACAGTCTTTGCGTGGTGGTGCTAGTTTCCTCTAAAACAGACTCATTCGTCCGTTTTGCTATTCACGGTATCCCGAGAAGGCTCTCGAACACCACAACTAAAAGGAGTCAATTCTATTTTTATCGGACGTTTTCATCGTACACGTTTCCGCTGCGTATAATAGATTTAAAATACGAGCGTTTGGACTAACTTAATTTTACGTCTTTTGTAATGGAATTATCTTTCAAAATGCGGTTTAGTTTTGTCATAGAATTTCTAGCTATTTCTATTCTTCGGAGCCGCCCTTTGCTTCCAGAAGCGATCCTAATTATAGAATACTTGGAAGGTTTTCACAGCCGATGGATCTTGTGGTATTACATTCTTTCTGTCTATAATCACAATTTTTGTCTTGCTTTTATTTACATTAAGACCATACTGTTTGCTGATATCTTCCAGGCGTTCCAGATCTTCCTTATATATATATAAATATTGTATTATTTTTATTTTTTATGTCCGCTTGATAATGGCTAATAACCGAAAAGCTTTCCTTTTTACATAAAAATTTAGCGATTTTAACTTTTTTGTTGTTTATTTTTCAAGAGTCATTACATTCCACACTGTTCAAAATTAGATAATGGTTGCTATATTAATAATCCGGCAAAAAATTTATATAAAAATGCAGAGCCCATGATTCTCGATTGCCATTGTTAGAAAATGACTCGGATAAGATAAAATTTCTAATGCCGTTGCGTTATAATGGGCGAATCGCACAGATGCAATAAGTACCTGTTCAGTTGTAATAGAGGAGAAATAGCTAATAATAATAATAGTCGTAATAATATTAATATTTAATAGAATAAAACTAATGATTTCTTAATGTTATCCGTCATTTCGTTTTATTATGTATGAAAAGACTAGCTCGTTAATTATAACAGGAAGTCCTTGCTAAATGACGTAATCGACGTACGTTTGGAATTGCTTAATTATGAAATAATCGATACAGATGACGGAAATCGAAAATCAATAGGCAACAGTCTCTATTTAAGGAAAACCCCCTTATTTAGAGCAGTAATAAATTGAAATTGTTAAGCCCACGCGTTCCCATTGTTAGTTAAAAATAAAATAAAATGAACGGAATTCGGTCGTCAACTATTTATAAACAAAATAACGGAGGTCGAATATTCGTTTTTGTTTTTTTTTTTTCAGCCTTACAACTAGCCTTAAGGCTATCTAGTAATAAATGTAAAAAGAAGATAAATAAGCGAAAAATAATCTCGAATTAAGTTCACCTCCCACTACTGAAAGTGAATTGTAGAAGATTGCAAATTTTATCTTGCTGGTGAAATTAGGCCTTCCCTTCATTTATCTAGTTCTTCGTAGACGTCTAATTTCCTCCTAGTTATCCATGAACACAACTGCAAGAGAATTATCATGTCGTTCAAGTCTATACGTAAGCACTTTGTAGCTTCATTTGATATTACCTCTTTTACAGTTCTTAATGTTTTGCTGAACTGGACCACTACTTTTCAATATAGCAATGAGTGAAGTTCATAACTTACATTTCAGTCAACACTGCAACATGATAAGCTATGCAGGAGATGAACAAAGTGGAAGACATTCTCAAAATAAATAAAATAATAAAAAATTTGAGTAAAAACACACAAATCCTAGACAGTTTAACATAAATAAAACCCAAGCGCTACTAATAAGTAAAAAACCGAATAGAAAAGAAATGATACATTGCATTAAACAGCGTCTACGCGCAAAGATAAAACATAAACAGTAAGTGAAATAAAATACTTGGGAACAATTATAGATAATAATCTAAACGTCGAATATATGATGAGATTAGGAAAATTTACGTCAGATTAAAGTCACTATATTCAAATATTTTCGATTTCAAATATAAGAAAAGAATAATAGTTTACAAGACTATTTTTGAACCTATAACCGAATACTGTTTCACAGTATACTATCCAAAAATATAAAAATAAAATATTAAAATTACAAAGGAAAATATTAGTAGTAACAATTTCTGTATATCGCACAATATCATATACCCCATTCAACATTATAGCAGGAATAATTCCTATAGATTCGAAATTGAAAATTGCATAACCAAATCAAAATACTGAAGCAGGATGAAAATATATATATTCGACCGAAAAAAATTACGAAAACAGATTAGTGAAATTAACTAAAATGGATTTACCCGGGAAACAGTTCCAATCATAAAAGGAATATTACAAATGAAAGTGATTATAATTTCACCCCATTTTTGATCGGGCATGGAAATAATGGAGCCTACTTGAAACGTTTTATAAATCGGATATCTGTAAAGACTGAAGAAAAATTAGACGATTACTTTTATTCAATTTTTAAATGCGGGAATTTCAACGACGAAAGAGAAATTAAAAAGGCAATAACTGAAATATACAAACAGGACGTTTTTGAATCTGCTCAGTTTTGTTAACTACGTAATGAAAAATAAAACAAAACACAATAATTGACAATAAGAAAAAACAAAAAAAAATTCTGGCTGAGAAGCCTCAAGGTACAAGAAGTTGGAAAAAAAACCCTGTAATTATATAAATTTTTAAATTATTTTTACCATTTCTAGGATTCTATTATGCGTTGTTTTGGTAATTCAAATATCGTTCGTCTAAATTCTCTTTTTGCGTTTATTTTTAAAATTGGATTCCAGATTAAATACTTAATATTTTGTTCGGCTCATTCGAGGCATACTTGTACAACTCAGAATCGATTGGGGCTTGGACAAATTGATGTGTTTTGCTTCCCTAAGCGGGATAAAAAATAAAAAAAAACGCGGAAAAAATTTGTAATTTTAAATTACAACCTTTTAAATTTTACTTATAAGTATGTTTACAAACATACCTAGGTCAGGTTAGATTCAGTTATTTCGGCTAGTTAGCAGTAGAATTAAAAGAAAAAACGACACTTTCAAAAATGGTTTCCGCGGATTTTTAACTTCGTAACTCGTTAAAAATAATAATTTTTGATATTTAAAAAAAAAAACAAAAAAACGAAAATCGGAAGTTCGAATCTACCTTTTGTTGTTGTATTATCATGTATATCATCTTCGTTGCAGAGAAGAAACCGATTTAAGACAATTGTATTATCCATATTGTAATACGTGTTAGTTATAAAATTGATTAAATTTTTGTTATTTATTATTCTAAATATAATAATATAGTTTAACAACCGTGACGATTTTTTCGGAATGTCGCCGCGTCGTATTTATTTAAAACGTTTAGACGCGATTTTTTTATTTTTTTTTTTTTCTAAAAAATAGTTGTTCACGTTTTTATCGGTAGTGATAGATATTTACTAAATGTGTGTTTTTCACAAGACGCCACAGATCGTTTTTTTCTTTTAGTATTCTCTTTTTGTAAAATGAAAAAATAAATAAAAATAAATAATTCAATTGCACAAGTGGATGTAATTTGAAGAGTTGATCCACGAACGTTGAAACTTTTTTGGAACATATTCCATTATTATTAAGTATTTATTATTACTATTATTAATTTTTAATTTTTAATTATTTTTAATTATTAATTATTGTTGATTATTTATTTCGTATTTAATTATTATCTCTTATTATTCATTATTTATTATTATTTATTATTATTTTTAATTATTAACTCTTATTCATTATTTAATATTATTTTGAATTATTAACTTTTATTATTCATTATTTATTATTATTCTTAATTATTAATTATTGTGTTTTACTGTGCATGAATTTTCTAGTTGTTGAACTTTGTCATAAAAATTCAAACAAATTTAATATATCGATTAAGGAAAGAAATACTAGATCAGTAGTTATGAGTCGGCTGTTCCACGTTTTAATAAAACACGGTGATTTATGCCCGGTGCTGTGGCCTATAAAATGCTCTGCCGAAACAATTAAGAACGGATCTTATTAATTATAAACGAAGGCGAAGAATGTTCTAGAAAGAATTTCCACTATCCAAAAACGTATTAAAACTTACTTAGGAAAATCTTCTCCCTAAGAGTTGATAAGTAGGGATTCGATTTGATCAATATTTTTAGGAAACTGAATGGTCACCGTGTACATAGGTGTATAACTGTTGTGTTTGTAACATTAATTTTAGTACGAGTTTCTATTCGAGACTATTAAGCATAAAAGAGTTTTGTATAGTTTTATATTTGAGCGTGTAGATTATTAATTTTTTTTTGTCTTAATGTAATTATTCTTAATCAATTGTCTATACGTATAAGTATGAAATGGTGTGTTACTTACATGAAAGTATGTATATATATATATGTGTGTGTGTGTGTTATTCGTGTCTGTTTGTGTAGTTGGTTACCATTGCGAATTTACAGACAGTTGTGATTACAGAAATAGTAAATATAATGATTGTAATATTATATACAAACCATGGATAAATTTGATTTGATATTATTTATTTATTATTATTAATTATTAATTATTATTTTTATTACTATTTTCTTCTATTGAACAGGTAGTTATTGTGTTTATATGGGCTATTCATCGAGTACAACATAACTGCATTAGTTCTTAACTCTCAGCACTCTTCTCTCACTGGTGCATGTATCAGGGATCGCTGAACTTTTGCCTTTTTATATGCGAATTCCTTTTTCGATTCTTATTCTACGCATGGCATTGTGCATTCATTTCGGTATTACACCAGTCATCAAATTACTATTGGAACTATTTCCGTTTTATCTATACTCCAAATTCGTTTTATCGAATATCCAGATCATTATATTTACTTTCTTTTTCACTTCCTCGCCGATATTTCTAGCAAGTGACACTGTCACGTTTATTGTGTTTTTTCCCTAACTTTTTGCTTCTTCTTCTTATTGTCCTGAACCCGAAGGTTGGTGGATAGCATGACGAGTGAGATGTTCACGTACTGTGGCTAGTGCTTTAATTTCCGCACACGACCACCCTCCTTTAATGTCATCCATAAACTTCCTTCGCGGTCTTCCTCTTTGAATTTTCCCGATTATTTTTGCTTCTACCAAGTTAGCAATCCATATCGCATGAGGTATAATATGTCCTATTACCGTATCCCTTCTTCTTTCTATTTGTTTTTAAAATTTCACGTTTTTCATTTACTCTGCACAATACATCGCAGTTGTAGATTTTGTTAAGGCTGCCCAGATATTCAAATTGCTTCACTTGCTGTGTAACCTTTTACCATTTACTAATATTTTCGTCTGTCCATCTCCTTTTTTATCGCACCTTAAAACTTTGGTTTTAGTTTCTTAATATTCATTCTGTATTCGTTGTTTAAAAGTTTCTTTAAAGCATTAATAGACTTCTGCAATTTTGTTTCGCTATCCGCAATTAGTGCAATATCATCCACATATCTAATCGTTGTATATCTAACTCCGTTTATTTGTATTCCTCCGTCATCAATTTCTGCAAAGCACTTTATTGCCTTTTCCACATAAAGGTTAAACACCACAGGTGACAGACAGCAGCCATCTCGAACTCCTTTTTTAATTTTCGCGCTGGTTTTTTCGTTTATCATGATTTGTTAATTTTTATGTATTCTTCTATCTCTGAAATCTATATTTATTTCCTTTAGGCATTGAAACGTAATGTCCTAATTAACATTATCAAAAGCTTTTTCGACGTCAATGAAGGCTATATACATATGGTTCTGTTCACTTCCGGAATTTTTCCATTTTTTTCCTATTAACAGCCTGAGTGACAAAATAGCTTTTCTTGTCCCCCTATTTCTTCTAAATCCAAATTGGTCTTCTGATAGGTTTTCTTCTATTTTCCTGCGTATTCATTCATATATTATTTTGGTTAGAATTTTGTTGAGTATGAGATAAAAGGCTAAGAGTCCCGATATTGTTCACATATTTGGGCATTATTATTTTTTGGTATGGCAACCAGCTAATTCATTTGAAAATCCTCAGGGATTATCCCCGTGTTTTTTGTCTATCTCCTAGTATTTTAATCAGCTCGCTAGGAATGCCATCCACTACTGTAGCTTTTCATGGTTTAAGACTGTTTAGTGCGAACTCAAATTTTCTTTTCCAAATACCTGGTCGAATTGCGTCTTCTGACACTTTTACTACAGCAATTAAATGTAGCCGATTATTAACTATTTTCTTGTATCGGTCATTATTTCTCTATCATATAAATTTTTTCGGTATATAGTTATAATTTGGTTCCGTTACCTTTGTGGCATTTTAAAGTAACCGTTTTTGTCATATTATAACAACGTTATTATATCAATTCATGTATCCATAATGCTACAGCGTTTAGTAATATTCCAGCAGGTATCGCTTATTTTCTTTAACGATATAATCGGTATTATTATTGTTGTTGTTATTAATATTTTTATTTTTATTATCATTCTTATTAATATTGTTATCGAAGATTTATTGTTAATTGATTTCACGTCGTAACTACCGCTCTCACGTAACTAGGCATTATTAAAGAAAAATTGTTCATACGCGTATTATAACTTATTTGTATTCATCTGGTGAAAGATGTAATTTAAACAGTTTTATGGCGTATTGTAGGTTTAAAAAGTAATAATTCTAGTTCGATCGGTTATGTATAAATGTTGGTCAAATAAAAATGTTCGAATTGATTTTATGCGTAGAAGTCACATCGAAGATTATCCATTCATCGTTGCTTGTTATCGTTAACTGATAAATTTTTGTGTCAGATAGATATCTCTGACTGTCTAAACATAGACCAACGACAGGTCAAATTTATAAATATTATTACTTTTCTGATGTTAATTTTTATTATTTTACTGATATTTATTTCCTCGTATATTTATATATACATTTACAACTGTTAATATCTTCTTGTCTAATAAATTTTAATCAAAACTCTGAATCATTAATATTTGGGAAATAATAACGATAAAATAGTAACTAGCGGTATTAATAATAATGATAATTATAGTAATAAAATAAATTGGCGAAATAATGATGAAATTCTCGGTGACCGTAACTGCGCATAAAACTAAGCCATTACTTTAAAAAGTAGTTAAGTGGCTAGAACATGACAATATATACTGTTATATTATATATATATATATATATATATATATATATATATATATATATATATATATATATATATATATATAATATCTTATGTGTATAAATTATATATGTTATATATATAATATATGTGTTATATATATATATATATATTTATTTATTTATATATATATTTATTTATTTATATATTCACAACTTAAACTAGAATCCAGCCAGGGAAAAACATTTTTTATGGTCAAAAAGATTTTTAGTCGACTCCCATTCAATTTACTTAATTAATGACGGTATCAGCTTTCTGGGGGGGGGTAAAGAAAAAAACTGATGAAAATACTTTTTCGTTTGCGGAGGAAACGTTTGGATTATTCTCAATGAATACTCTGTTTCATTCGAATTTTTCGCGAAGTGTCCACCATTTTCTATTTTATAAAATCATATTTGTTTACATATATATATATATATATATATATATATATATATATATATATATATATATATATATATATATATGAGTAATTTGTTTACGAACGTAATGTATTAATTCGAAGTTGAACTCAATTTCGTTAATGTGGATAATCTGAGCGATTATCATTTTTACATATAATGTGAAAGAAAAATTTCACAAAAGAAATAATATAGATGTATCGGATAGTAGTGATTTTATGAATTAATAAAACAAAATAAAAACAAAATTAATCACTGTAAAAAAAAATTATAATGCAGCTTTTCGACAATCACGTCATTATCAAACGTTTTTTGTATATTCTTGATAATGATGTGATTGTCAAAAGGCTTTGCATTAATAAAAAAATGTTTATAGTGATTAATTTTGTTTTTATTAAAAGAAATAATGTGGATATTTCGGACTTCTGGAAAATAATAGTAAAAACGAAGAGAATAAAACGGAAACTTAATATTGACGTCATGACGCGATTAATGGAAGAAATGTGTAATTTAAATTATCGGAGTTAGGAGTGTGGCAAAGTGAGGTTGGTTTTTCGTAAGGAGTGTCTCGGCTATTGGAATAGTATGTTGAACTTTCTAGCGTTTATGTAATAATTCGAACAGCGGGGAATATAACATCGAAAAAGTAATTAAAATCGCTAAATATCTATTAAATCAAAATTAAGTATTTTCTTACATTTTATTTTATATATTTGTTTCTTTTATATTTTTTATAAGTTGTATATATTTTTATATTTATTTTTTGTTACGTCTACTTGATAGTGGTTTAATAACGGATAAGGTTTGTGGTTTTTTAGTATTATAAAAATTTAGTAATTTTTACTACTTTTTTGGTTGTTTATTTATTTATTTATTTATTATTTTTTTTTAAATAGACAATTTCGTTATCGTTAAAAATCCACGTACAGGTAAACACTGGATTTAAAATTTGATGCATTGCTGCTTTCGAATATTGTATTTTCAGTTTTTTTTTTATTTAAAAGACGAGAATGCTAATTACTGAATAAAAATATTTTGAAAGGAACTAGTTTAAAATGAGAATACGAAATGATAAAATTCCAACTTCGTTTCTTTCTTCTTCTTCTTCCCATTAACGTGTCATATACTGCTGCAAGGCCGGAGACACGGATGAGAGAAGACTCAGATTAGAAGTAAAATCCCGGATGGTTGGATGAATCTAAGAACACGGATGCATATTACTGAATTTAGTGACTCATTCGGAGTCGTTGGCAGAAGTGCGCAAGGAGCCGTAGGTATTACATTTTGCTTTTTTGTATTGGTACGAGTTTTTTCTTTATCATTGCCATGTTTACATTCAATTTATCCTACTATCGATTTGGTCGCGAGATTCCGTTTATTCAACAATTTTTCAATTCCCTCTAGACGGTTAAATTTTTGAATTTTATTGTTCTAGTTCGAATTTATTAATTTTCATTTTTTTTTTACATTATTTTAATTAGCTTCAAACAGCAAGTTCTCTTACTCCAATTCTTTTTTTTTGCTGTTTTTTTTTTAATTGTAATAGATTTTGTGAAATCTTTTTTATCTAGAATTCCCGTACCTACCTTTAAAAAAAGAGAAAATTAAAAACGACGTTCTCGCTTAATTTCTTATTTCTGTTAGTGCTTTTTGAACGTAATTTTTGAGATGATTTGTTAGTTCATAATTCATATTCGCAATTTTAACAGTTGTATTTTACGTTTGCGATTTATTACTTCATTTAATAGATTTCTTCGTTTAATCATAATGAAGTAAAATTCGCATTTTTAAAATTAAACGATAAATTGTTTTCTTAATTTAAAAGGTAATTACGAATTATTAACGCGATGAATTTGTTTTGTTTATTTATTTAGACTTCGGTTTTTTGTTGCGCGTTTCATTGTACATCTTACAGTTTTAACCGTTTAAAATTAAACGTCTATCCCCGTTGGATTAACGAATATTCTCGTAATAATTACTAGTAACTGTAAAAAAAAACAAACCGATTTAACGTATTCCTAATAATTATACGCACAAGAATACATAAATCGTGGAAAGAAGAAATAGGCAGCGCATAATTTGAATTTAAGAATGCACCAACCCATATTTGTGTTCGATCCGCGCATTCGTATATCCTTGTGGAAATATGAACCAAGAAATATGTGCGCGTGTTGGATCGCGTAAATCCTTATTGAAATATTAGAGATGATTCCTATCCGCAAAACGTCGCTTTTAAAAGAGGATTGTAAAGTTTCATAATAGAACGAGTTATAGATAACGGTAAACTCGATACTCATACCGAAGTTTTTGTGCTCCTCAATCGACAAAGTTAAAACAAAAGTGATATTATTTCCCGAGAAACTTGAGAAAATTCTCGTTAACCAAGTCACAACTATTAAATGGTTAGATATCAACCTGTGGTTAGCTGTAAATCGGAAAAGCGATTTAGGAAATCAATAGTCGCAAAAATTAAGAACGTGCTAGGTTAATCTGAATTTATGTTTAAGAATTTTAACTTTTTTTAGGCTTTGCTATATAGTAGTTGTGAAAGTTGGACGTTAGATATTTAAGATGTGCCTATATAAAAGGATTATAAAAATTTCTCCGATACAAAAAAATTTAATAATTAAAAGATTTCAATACAGTAAAAAAAATATTAAACTACATTAGAGAAAGAACTCTGGAATACTTAGGACACATTTTGAGAGAATGTGCAAGAGATCAGTGGACTGACCTCAAAATTCATGAGACATACAACGCCTGACGGCAGATGAGAAAGAAGAAAAAATAAAAAGTGAGTTATTTACCGAAGTTCTTTCTAACACGAAAAGTAAAATTTAAATATTGAATACTAAAAAAAAATGAATATTAAAAAAATATTCAGAATATTTTCGATCTTTATTACAGTCTAAAAATAATATCGACTAAAATAATGTTTTACTTTTTTTTTTTTTTAATAAAAGTAAATTTCTGTTTTAAACTTTCATGATATTCGTACATTCACGATTTTTTTTTTCGGTGCAAATATTTGTTAATTAAAGAATGACAGTTAAGGTGCGACAATAAAGTAACTTACAGGAAGACCTACGATTTCTTGCCTGATATATCAGACAGGTTAAAACTTCAAAAATTCAACATCAATTTTTATAATGCTCAGCCATTTACAAAGGCGTGGTAAGTTTGGATCTTATTTACATATATTCAAGCTCGCTGATGGTCCTGCGTGTATCTGTTGCTCAATGAATGTGTTTGATGATATCGGATGCGCGTTATTTGAGCGACCAGAAATATAATAACCAATTTGTATCCTTTAAATAAACATCATGTGTTACGTTTCTGTTGTTCGCTGAGGAAATTATGCATTTTAAGTTCAAAATTAGTACCGACTAGATAGCGGTCTCAAAAAAAAAAAAAAAATAATAATAATAAAAATAAAAAATATTTACCCACTTCTAACAATTCATACGTCTAAAATAACAGCTTGGTAAACCCAACAGCATTAAGTAACAGAATTATTATTTAAATACGCGTGTATTTACACCAAGAAAAAAAAAGTATGTACATTTATCTTTTCATTATAATATATATAGTTATGTTATACACATCGCTGATGGTCAAGGTACTATGTTTATTCATCCCTGTTCTACGCTATTTATTATACTCCGCATGGAACCAACACACGTATGTATTTTCATTTTCGATTTTTACCTTTTTACAGCTACATATTCCCATATGCACATTTGTATACGAGTACATTGGTTCCCTGCATAAAAACATTATTTTTTCCAAACATACTCTACCGAGTAAGTTCGGATTGGAGAACCGTGAAATAAAATAAAAAAACATTTTACACCGAAAAAATCCCGAAGAAATGTAAAATGTTTTTCTACAGAACTAGAAAATTTTAATATGTGATAAAGTTCTTCTAGATTAATTTACATCGTTTGCTAGATAACATACAAAATTACATAATTACCCGTACGTCATATTTATATCATCTCTGTAGAATAACAACCCGAATTATTGTATGCGAGAAAAAAAAATCCTATCTAAAACATAAAATATCTAATTCGAACGTGTAACTGAAAAAAGAAATTCTCCAGCTTTATCCCAGTTATACCGCTTTATGGAATGTAAGATTTTTTTTAGGTTATTTTGAAATATAGTTATAGATAACCGTTAATTTCGACCGATTGTTATCGGATATTTTAATAAATCGAGATGTTGTTTTACGTCACTCTTAATAAATGTTCCGAATCTTATTTCTACGTTTATTCCGTATTCCTTTACATCGCGTCTACATGTTTCTTCTGGGCTATTCCGTTTTTACCGTTACTCGAGCATTTCGTGAGCGTAATACTAATTATATCAAAGTGATAATCCTAGTACGTCTTTCACTTTTCTACTTAATCACGATAACGACGATGTTGTAACTTGTAATTACGGATAAATCACGAAATTGTTGTAAGACGAGATTTGTCGCTACTTATTTTACACCTTCCTCTCTCTCACACACACGTGTATATATATATAAATATAAATATATATATATATATATATATAATATATATATATAAACGTAGCATAGTGTATGCGTGAAATATATGTATATATATGTATTATAATATACCCCAATCTATGATTAAAAATAATGTTTTCGTTTTTGTTCTTTTCGACTTTTACAAAATTAGACATGTTTTAAAATATACGTTTTATAATAACACGACCAAATAAGTATTATTCGATAAATTGAAATCTGTGAACTTTAAAAAAGTAGTTTACCTAAGTTATTCTACTTTCCATTAAATTAACACGCACATGCGTGCATAGTGTTTAAATCGTTCATATATATAAATACTTCTCGAAGAAATAGTCGGATATTTCAAATGACCGACCACGTCATTTTATTTTTTTTTTTTTTCGGTTAAGAATAGTTTTACTACACTTCCTCTGATAATCCTACAAGACGGTTAAAAATGTTAGGAGATAGGGTGCAGAGATCGAGAATCAAATAGTTTAAATTAGAAAGGCAAACGCTTAATAATAATTCGAGATAAAAACGTCCATAACGAATACTCGTGATGATAAGAATCAACCAATTCCTTAATTCCGATTTTCAACTGTAAGGCCATTCTTTGTTATTAAAGCAGTCCAATGATCGAAGGCACTAATCGCATTTTTTTTTGTTTTACCTCGTCATCGCCGTTGTTATGGTACACAATGAAAAAAAAAAAAGTATAAACTTGGACATAATAATCGCATATTGCTGAAAATGATTTTTAGGAGATTATGTGAAATAGAGATAAAATGTTAACGTCCGGTATACTAACAATTTAAATATTTATAAATCATACTTCATTATTATTTACGAGCACTAAATTAGTATAAAATATTAAGAATTCAAATATAAAATGTGCATTTTGATATCACGACGTTCATGACGTCTGGATATTAAGGTGCTATATACCTTGAATCGCATTAGGTTAGGGTTTTTCTTTTTACGGTTATTATAGGATCTGGTTCAATAACCATCTATGTATCTTTCTTTCGCGCGTACAACCTATAGTACGTATATGTAGTATGATATGCACGTATTCTCTATATATATTTTATAAACTATTTCTACGTAAACATGAGAACACGTGCATTTCCAGACGTACGTATAATATATGTAGAGGAGGTTTTATCTAGTTTCTCCTTTTGTTAAGAAAGGGGGGGAAAAACGACAGGCCACAGTGTGTTTCATTGTTCTTTATACCTTTATCACTCGGAAGTTGTTGAAGCCATTGTGTCCGGTCATCCGATATGTTTCGGTTCTCTCGGTGTGTACTATATACGTATATTATAGATGCGTGTGTTTTGGTGTTTGGGTCTATATGATTTGTTATTGCAAGAGAGTTAGTGCATTCAGTTACTTTTCATTACGGAAACACGACCACATTCTATGTTTTGTTCAGATTCTTAAGAATTTCTAGACGACCTAATCAACTTTCAAGAATTTCTATTATGCGTACGAAGTCCGTCTTTTCAATTTATATCGCCAGATAGAAATAGCGTATCGTAATTATTCTAAAGGGGGTTCCTTCACGCAGAAATCCAGTCCAATTGTTCATCTAGTTTTGTCTAGCGTAATTCTCAGACTGCTTGTCTGTTATGCGAAATTTTAATAACATATTTCGAAGAAATACCAATATATATGACTTTTTTTTTTTCATCACGATCAATAGGTGCGGAGTGAATAAGGATATTAGAATAAATTATATTAGTTTCTGCGCCATTTACGTGTATTCTTGAGGCATACATTTCGTCTGTATTCGTATTTAAAATCGGCTTAGAAATGCTAAGAACCGAAAATGGTTTAGTTCGTAACGTTTAACATTATTATTAAACTGTCACGCATAATTGTTATCGTCGCGGTGGTATTAAAATTTATAAACAAATGGAAAATAGCGGAAAAAAGTAATGGACATTTATTCAAAAGTGCTCTACCTAACTTGGCACGTTCGCTGCAAATAAATTATATTCCGATATGGATAAACTGTAAAATTTCCGGTATATTGGTCGCAGAAGTATAATAATATAGAATTCACCGATATTTATACGGGATGTTCTACACGTTAAAATATTCTTCCGTTATTTTGTAAGAAAACGACATCTAACGAAGAAATACGTACGGATTGTATGAATTACTACTTTTATGAATAGACCATATTCTTCTTTGTTGTCATGCCGTGTACTGCCGCCTGGGCCAGAGACATGGGAATATAGGAATCAAATGTATTGAAATAAGTTGGTAATTTTCAGGAAATGAAGGAAACGTTCAACTTTAATATGATGATCAGACAGGATTTCAGAGAGGGTGGACGGTTGAAGAATTTGTGCTCGGTAGGCATTATAAATTGGAGAGCTAACGAGTAAATGTTGAATTGTAACATGGGAATTGCATTTGGAACAAAGTGGGGGAGAGGTTGATTGAGTGGAGTGGCCTAGGCGGAGTCTTGTGATAACAATTTCATTTCTTCTGTTGGCCGATAATGATGTGTTCCATGGTTTGATAGTGTCTCGAATTTGGCGTAGTTTATTCGTGTTTGGAGTGATGGTCCACTGTTGTTGCCATATCTGTAATAACTTCATTACATGTGCTTGAAGATCCGTCGGTGGTATTTTGATGTTTGATATCGGAAAAAACAGCGAGCCTTGTTTTTATGTAATGCACGTGAGCGTATTACCCTGGATTCTAACATGTGATGAAATTCACGCAAACGAAACACGATCATTTATATTACAAAGAGCGCGAATAATTTATTTGCCTATAGGATGTTGATGAGGACAGTTATATTTTTGGAGAGAAGTAAGTGCGGTCAGTAAAAATGAGAAAATAGGAATGAGGATCAGAGTTTATTCTATATTCTATAGCAAGTTTTATGACAAATAGTTCTGCTGAAAGAATAGTAAATAGATTTGGAAGAGAGTAACGGAGAATGATTATGCTATTCCACAAATTGTCCCCTGAGGTATTTTGGAACCATCAGTAAAGAATATTTTGAAACTATCGTATTTTCTGATCATATGTTTATATGCAGAAAGGATCGTGTTGATATGCGATTCTTTTTTCGAAAATTGCTGCAGCTGAAGGTCTATGTTGAGATGTAGGTTCATCCATGGAGGTAACGAGTGTCGATCAATATTTGCAAATGGCCTAAAAATAAAAAGATTTAGAAATTGCACCCGACGGTTCGTTTAAATTTTATGTGAAGCAAGTGGTCTAAAAAAATTTAGAAATTGTCCGATGGTCCTTTTAAATTTTATGCGAATAAAAAATTTTTACGAAGACACATTATACGTGTAAGTGAAAACAATTTACAGTCATTAATTTTTAGTTTTGTTTTTGCATAAAATTATACATTTTGACTTATGAAATAATTACAGAAAACGACTGCAGGAGGTAAACATATAGATTTTTTTAGACTAGATAATTTTTAATGCGTTGTTATATAAATATTTCCAGAATTTAAATATTTAATATCAGTCCTTTATTACATAAATATAGGTTGAAGTTTATGAATCGTATGGAGGACATGATACGTAATTTTCGTTTAATTTTAAAAGTAGAAACGGACGAGCCCTCAAAATCCGACGAAGTTCGTTAATTTCGTAATTTACGAAAAATATTTTGAACGCGTTCCTTCGAATTTTTTTATTATTGTTATTTTTGAATCGTGTCGGAAATAATTAAAAAATATATATAATATGTATATATATATAAACTGAACAAAATCTTAACATCATTTAATCACTAAAAGTTTTTTATTGCGAAGCTTTTCGACAGTTACGTCATTTTCAAGCACACAATAAATATTAAATATGAATTACCAGAAATATCTATATAACGACAATTTAAAATTTTATATACATTTCAATAGCCAGACGTAATTTCACTTTTAGATTTGTTTACAATACATTTTATTTATAAAACTGATTTAAAATAATTCTTCGTGAAAATTTATATATATCTCCAAACCTGGTTCAAAAAACTTTTAGTGATTAAATGGTGTTATGATTTTGTTCGATTTATAATTTATAAAATCACTACTCTTTAATATATTCAACATTTTATATATATATATATATATATATATATATATATATATATATATATATCATCATCATTTAGTTGTAACTCCACATAGGAGTATCATGATCAAGGTAACAGTTTCATTATTTTCTGCCTCCATCCTGGACGATCTTCGGCATCATGAACGCATTTTGAAAATGACATCCGAGCTGCAGCAGTCACTGCATCTGTCCATTTAATTGGTACTCTTCCTTTTGGCCGCACACCATTCATTCTTCCGATAACTATTGTTCTTTCGATTCCGTCATGTTTTCGTAGGATATGACCAAAAAATCTCATAATACGTGCGAGAACTTCTGTTGTTAATCTGCGGGTTGGACGAATTTCTTCCAAAACAGGCGTATTAGTGCGCTTTTCCATCCACGAAACTCGAAGGAGCCGCCTCCAGCACCATATTTCGAAACTATTTATGCGAGTCTGTTCGGACTTTCTGATCGTCCACAACCATATAGAAATATTGAAAAAAACAGAGTGCGTACAAGTTGAATTTTTGTATTTTTCGTAACAGAGGAATCTTTCCATATCCGTGTTAGTTTAACCATCGCACTCCGTGCTATATATATATATATATATATATGAAATGTCTTCCGATGAAAAAGTTAATTTTAAAATTAATTTAACGCAATACTTAACCTAAAAAATTATTTAATTTTTTGAAAATACCATTGTTTAATGTTTTATTATTTTTGTATGCGTACGCGTGTTATATCGTTAATCGTTTTTAAAAGACGAATATCAAGACGATACTTAATACATTATTTAGTTACACAAAAATACCTTTACTTTAACATTCTATTTTATTATTTTGCACATGCGTTTACGTGCATGCTGACATGCCAGATACATTTGAAACAGATGGGACGATTAAAATTATTTTACTAATGTACGCTATAGAATTTATATAGGACGTATGCCTTTATGATCGATTTCCTGAAATAGAGTCAGCCCTTTGTTTAAGTTCCTTTCGGTACAAATATGCTAAAATACCTCGATCATTACTAGCGTATTGTTAGGTACCTTGGCCAAGGAAACACGTGTTCTTTGCGTTTTACGTATAAGAGAAATGCATATAAACATTTCTAGACACGTGTATAATATACACGATATATATATATATATATATATAGATATATATATATATATATATATATATATATATAGATAGATAGATAGATAGATAGATAGATATAGATATATTGAAAGTATGTAACTACATGTAAATACGCGTGTTTTTAATAATAATCCAATAACGTAAGCCTATATATTACACAGCGGGGCTTTTCAATGATCTTGCGAAGTAAGATTCTTAATCACTGGCAACATTATGCCTACGTAATGGTGATATATTACTTTTAATGCGGACCGCTATTATTTTCTGAACCGTCTTACTTTTTAAACTATTACCACGCCAATCTCGTTATTGTAGCTACTGTCATTGCTAATTTAACTGCATTAAACGTTAACGATGCCAAAGGTGATGGCGTTTTACAGTCGGAAAAAGGCATCCGAAGAAGTTGCGATAGATGATATTATTTTAAGTTTTTTTTTTGTTAATGGTAATGCCATGTCGTTATTTATAGTCGATTAAAAATATTTTATACCGTCTAGGTCTCGATCATTAGCAGATGTGTATAAAAGGGGCTCGTTCTTTCCCTGTTTCTGAAGATAAAGCGATGTGATTTACTAATGCGACTGCTACTAAGTAACCTAACTGACGGGAACTTTTTAATTACATTAATGATGATGTATACCGGCGAAAAGTGAAAAGCAATAAATGTAGTAGAAGAAAATTGAAATTTATATATATATATACGATCTCTTTTTACTTGTGCCATACCTTTCAAGGGCGTAGGTGACCACAGTTGCAATCATATCTAGATTTCTCTTGCATAACGAGCTTCTGGACTGATGTAATATTAGTCACAACTCCTTTATACTCTTCATCCAGTTTGTTCGACGTCTTCCTGCTCCTCTTATCACTTCGATTTTCCCTTGTATTATAAGTTTGAAAAAACTTACGTCGCTGTCCTCTAACAATGTATCCAAAATATTATATTTTCTTTTCTTGTTAATTTCGTTTTTTCGATCCGTTAAGATATATTAAGCGCTGACGATGATTATTATAAGTAAAATAAAATTTTACAGTTTGTTTGACGATAAACCATTCTCGAAATTATTCGACTATTTCGGAACTAATTTAACGTTAAAAAATACAAAAAAGGAAATGTTTGTCGAAGTCGTCCCGTTAAAAAATAATGAAGCTTTTAAGCGATTACGTCATCATCCGGTTAAAAATTAAAGTCGACATAGAGTGGAAGAAAATTAAAATTTGTATATATACTATCTTCGTTATTATATTTTTTAATAAATAAAATAGAATTTTATTAGAATCCTTCGACACATCATCATCGTCATCATCATAAGACGATAATTACACGACCTAGCTTCCAGCCCACACAGAGACTAAATTCCGCAGTATGCTACAAGTTCGATTATATAAGGTATTATCAAAGTACGTTTTATCGCGTGTATAGTTAGAATTTACTAACGAGAATGAAATATTCGACGTAAAGTCGAATATACCTCGCGCGCGAATACACGAATTTAACTCATTTATTTATTCGAAAAGACGAATACGGAAGATTAAATATAGGACTTCAGGCGCGCGTGAAGAAGATGATTCCATCTATTATCTGGCAACATTGTTGCATTCATAGAGAGGCATTAGCTGCTAAAAATATGCCAAAAAATTAAAAACAGTATAGTGCCGGTCACGAATTTTATTAAAGCCAGGCCTATAAATTCCCCTATTTTCGGTGTGATGATTTGCGAAGAAATGGAAGCATTTACAAGCAGTTGTTACTGCATGCTAAGGTGCGTTGGCAAAGTCGTGTCGCGTGTTTTTGAGCTACGAGATGAGATCAAAATGTTTTTTTTTTAAGAATTCTGCAGACGGCGCCAATAAACATGCTGATCACTTCAATAACTTTGAATGGCTCACAATGCTGGCATATTTGGCTGATATCTTCAGTGCCTTTAACGAGCTGAACTTAAGTCTACAAGGAAGAGATAACAAGATTATTTTCCAAGTTGAAGATAATATAGAAACTATGATAAAAAAAAGCTTGACCTTTGGACTAATCGTACAATTTAAAAAAATTATAATCACTTTCCTACACTGGTTGCGTTTTTCGAATTCTCTGGTGGGGAAATGTTGCCAACGGAAGTAGAAGACGAAATGATTTAGCACCTACGCGGTTTGAGGTCTTCTTTTCGATATTATTTTCCAGAACCCGACAGAAATAAAAACTGGGTAGTAGATCCTTTTAACACAGTTGTTTCAGATATCATCGGCTTAACAACAGTACAGGAAAATCGATTAATAGAAATATCATGCGATTCAGCTTTAAAACGTAATTTCGAAGAATCTTCCTTATCAAGTTTTTGGGTGAACTTCAAAGTTTATAAAGAAATATCAGAAGAAACAATGAAACATTTACTGCTTTTATAATCCACATACTTCTGTGAAAATGCATTCTCTGCTCTTGTATATATCAAAAAACAAATACAGAAACAGATTACCCTTGGAATCCGATTTAAGATTACAGCTAAGTAATAACATCAACCCAAATGTTACTAATTTAGTCACAAACAACCTTCACATTAATACAGTATTTTTAATTTTTATGAAAAAGTTGTTTTTTTAGCAGTGCTAAAATAAATTGTCCGAAATGAATTCCTGTTTTTTACTAAGGGCGGTCCTTGAAATTGTTCTTGATTTTCTAGGGATCCGTCGACTGAATAAGGTTAAGAAACGCTGGTCTAGATTATACGTGTCCGTATTTTAAAATTAAACTAACATTTGATAGGATGAATAAATTTTTATAATACTTTTTACAGCGACAGTTGTACTTGTCGAATTTTAACATTACTAAACCGAGGATACTGTCAGAATGTATTCTGTATATATATATATATATCAGATATATAAACACACTAGTGTTAACTGATCGATTAATAATCGTATTTTATGTGACGTTGATAAAAGTATTCAGCATTTAACATCGCGGCACAATTTTCGATGTGCAGGTGTATTCCGGATGAGTTTCAAGCATTCAGCAAAACGAAAAAGAATAATTTCAGGTATAATTGGTTTCACACGTTATCGTTACCATAGATGGTTATTAAAGTTTAAATTTTCGCTTTATTCCTTCGAATCCCGTATTCATCAATAATGACCGTTCTTTCGGAATTATTAGAATTATAAAAAATCATTTTCCTTATTTTTTAATAAGTTACTATACCGCCACTACGCCAACATATAACTGCTTCTCTCCGATTCTTTCTCTGTATTTCATCAAGTTGAGTCTTAGCTTTTAATTATTTTTCCGACTCTAAAGATAACACAGTCACCATTTTTAAAGAAGCCTAACTTTTTGGTTTTATTCAATTCCATACTTTCTTTATTGAGCCGTGAAGCACTTAGTGTAGCTATTTTGTTAATTAATTAAAATATGTATGGAAAAAATTCTTGACTATGGCTTCGTTATATGTATTCGATCGAGTCTTTGTAATACAAAAATTAAACTATCAATAAACGTCGCGGAAGACACACATAAGTATATATGTATATGTAAATACATACATGTATAAAAATATCCGGGGTTCTGTCGACATAGTGTCATTATCATCTTTTTCCTTGTTAAATGGGATAGAATTCACTATCGATACTTAAATCGCTAGACGTTGTTAATTAACAATAAATTCGTTACGCATATATATATATAAGCATGCATGTATATTTAACGAATGCTGATGTATTTCGGTTACAGATTAAAGTTTCCAGATAAAAATTGTAACCCGTGTACATAATCACGCCCTTTTTATATTTTATTAATATATATATATATGTGTGTGTGTTTGTGTGCGTGTGTATGCGTGTATGTGTATATATGTATATAAATATATATAGTTCATTCTTTAATTAAATGTACAAACTTGTCATTTGTTATTTCGATGGATATTAAACAGTTATTTGAGAGCAAATTAACGGAGTCTAAAATACGAAAATAAATGAATATAAGCATACATTTAAATTGACCGTTTGAAAATTTATTTACCACACATTAAGTAGATACATATATACATATAATTTTCTGTGTCATTTTCATGATGATGGTGATTATTAATTATAATAATTATTATTGTTATTATAAGCGTTTTATAGGTTAACGGATTACAAATGTTTATCCATAATTCTATTTTTAGTTTTAGGGCCAGGATTATGGACTTAGCAAATAGGAGGAGCTCACCATGGGTTGTGCCCTCCCCACAGGTGACTTACTCATTGAAGTACCTTTGGTTGGATAGCCACTTCTCGCTAGTTACAAATTATTTTTAAGAAAATAAAAAGTTTGAAATATTGGATTTCATATTTTTATTCTCCAAATAATCGACTTAATTAGTATAACGTCGAATCAGCCATAAGTTTCTTCAGTTTAGTTAGTATGACTCCGAAATTTTTCTCGTATGAATATTCGCTATAATTCTTTCTTGACCCGTTTAATAATTTTTTGGCCTCTGATGATTTGGTACATATTTTCATTCATTTTCGCCCCACAATTTTTTTCTATTTGAACGTTACATTATTTTTCTTCTTCAAAGTGCCATTTCCGTTAACGAAGTTTGGTTACAATAAGTGAGAAACTGGTCCTGTTTCTGGCTGAATGTATTAGTTCGTTGGTTGAGCATCTCGTCCAATTTTCCTAATTTTTCATCAACGACATTCTTCTGCGTCATTTTCGTCTACATCCTTCTAGTTTGCCTTGTATAATTAACTGTATCAACTGATACCTATCGTGCCTCATAATGTGACCCAAATACGCTAATTTATTTATCTTGATAATGGTTAATAGCTCTTAACTTTTCTATTCGATATACGGGCAGTGCATGATATCTTCAGCATTCTCCTGAAAACTCACATTTCGAATGCTTCTAGATTTTTCATCGTTGTGCTTTTCAACGTTCACGCCTCCACTCCGTATAATAAAACCGAATATACATAACCTTTAAATATCCTGTATCTTAATTTCAGACTTAAATGTTTATTACTGAACATAGATCTCATTTGGATAAATACTAATCTTGCCTGTTCGATTCTTATTCTGATTTTTTTATCGGGGTTGATTTCATCATTCAACCAGCAACCGAGATATTTAAACGATTTGGCAACTTCTGTTGGTTCCCCGTCCATTGTCATTATTCGGCATGTCTTCTTGGTACTATTGAATATCATCGCTTTCGTTTTCTGTGCATTTATGCGTAGTCCTGAATTTTTCATCGCGGATACAATTTTATTCAATAATATTTGTATATCTTGTGCTGTGTTTGGTACTATCGCCACATCGTCTGCATATCGGATATTATTTACTACTTTTCCATTTACTTTGACGCCCTCCATGGATTCTTGCAATATTTTCCCGATGTAGTTTTCTGCGTATAAATTAAACAGTAATGGTAACATACCACACCCTTGTTTTAAACCTTTATTAATTGGAATGTAATCTGTAAGACCGTATTCTGTTTTTAAAGCCGCTGTCTGTTCCCAATATATCTTTTTGATTATATTTATACCTTGTTGGTCTATTCCAGTTTTTTGAAGACATTTTATTAATTTATCATGCTTGTATCAAATGATTTTTGTAAGTCTAGGAAACATACTATTACATCTCTGTTCTGCTCCAATGATCTTTGTATCAAGGTTATGATGCTCACTAAAGACTCTCTCGATCCCATTGCTTTCCGAAATCCAAACTGTGTTTTGGACATTGATTCTTCGCACTTCTGTTATGTATTATCTTTTTGAATATCTTTAGTATATGATTTGTTAGACTAATTAGTCGGTAATTTTCGCATTTAGTGGCGTTTCCTTTCTTAGGTATAGGAACAAGGGTGGACTGCAAGCATTCCTGCGGTATTTCTCTTCTTTCATAAATGACATTAAATAACCTGACTATTATATCTATATTTTCTTCCTCACACTAAAGTGCATAGAAGCCACAAACTCTGAAGTATCATCTGTTGATCATATTCTTTTCTCGTTAGTCTGTATAAACGGAACACAAAGATCACCTTTGCTTGGATTCCTAGCCATCGTAATATTTCATCACACGATGCCGTACACCGGGCAGCCCGTTGGCCGTCGCAAATTCGCCTTCCAATACATACGAGTGCGGACTATGCTCTAGACTCAGTCCAGAGCATACTGCGATCATGGAGTCGATCCTTCCATAGTCAGCGCAGTATTTTGGGTTGCATCAAGAAGGATTTGTGACGGCATGGTCAAAACTCGTTGGAAAAATTTGTCTACCGAGATTGGAAACAGCGGTAAATAGACTGTACCGTGGACATACACTAATCACCCACTCGTACCTTCTTGGTAACCAGCCACCACCTGTATGTGATAAATGTAAAGCACCGTTAACCGTCCATCATATACTGAAGACCTGCCGGAAATACGCTCAACATCGTACTAAGGAGATGAGGTCAGCTATACCGGACGTCTACAACCTAGAAATTCTTACAGCCTTCTTAATCAAGACAAATATTATTCATGATGTTTAATTATATGTATTTTATTTAATAATCATATACATCGAGTAATAGCCACGAGGCATTAAATAATCGTTTAAAGAAAAAAAAAAATTAATTTCCACGCATATACTGTCGGGTCCTGACGCTTTCCTACAATGCATTTCTTTTATAGCTTGTACTACTTCTGATGTTAATATTGGTAATGTCGGACTTGCATCATTTCTAAAATTTATAATATGTCTCTTTTTTTCTTTGAAGAGTTTTTTTTATATAGTTTATCAATTCTTTTTTTACATCTTCCATTTCTACTACCATTTCGCCTTTTTGTTCTTTAGCGCGTGTCTATTAACCCTTTGTATATTCCTTCTACTTTTTAATTTTTTTATGTATTAAAGTTATCAAGTTTATGCTGTAGCTTTTCCATTTCGTCGCATTTGTCTTTCAGCCATTGTTCTTTGGCTTCTCTACATTTTTTCTTATTACGGTTTTTAGGCGTTAATATTTTTTTTTTATTTGTTTTAATTTTAGCTTTTCTCCAATCTGTTATTTCATCCTTTTATATATATATATATATATTTAATGTATCGCCATTCTTTAAACGGACAACGTGTGTTTGGATTTCAATTACTTTTTTTTTTAAATATCACAATTTAATATTGCCGGCTGATAAAAAAAAACACAGATAGTAAATTTAAAAAGCGAAAATTATTTTTCTTTTAATTTAAATTTCATGTTTAAATTTTAATAGTAATAGATTCGTTGTATATATATATATATATATATATATATATAAATTTCATGTTTAAATTTTAAAATTTAAATAAAAAATATGTTATGGTAGGCAATATATTCCTTTTATAATTACGTATGCGTTGGTGATATATTCCGTTTAGTTAATTTCGTACTTGACCAAATTTCAGCACAATAACTTCGTTCAAACATATTTTCCACATCCATTTATAATTTTCCCCGTTAAAAACGCGGTAAAAAAATATTTCGGGACGGATATAAACGAATGATTAAGTTACGAAGCTGTATATTAAACGTACCCCCCAAAAAAATATTAATGTAAAAATCGTATCGTTAAAGTCTTTTCATTCTAATGATACCGCGGATGAAAAATTTCTGTATTTCAATTGTCATAAAATTTCGGAGTATATAAATTTTTCATGGACGGTAATAATACAATCAATAAATAATTAAATTCTATTAGTAGAAGTTCGTTGTTCAGTTGCACGGAGTGCGAAAGATTCATAATTATTTCAGAAAATATTAATATAAAAAACGTATAATTACAGTACTTTTAAACTAATTATATCGATGATGAAAAAATTCTTTACTTCGATTATCACAAAATTATCGGGATGTATAATTTTTTTAAAACGGTAATAATATAATCAATTGATGAAATAATTAAATCCTATTAGCAGTAGATGACAATTTAGTTGTTCGAGGTGGGAAAGATTCGTAGTTATGTATTTTCCATCTAATTATGTCGATGGTGAAAAATGTCTTTATTTCAATTGTCGGACATATAAAAGTTTTTAAAACGGTTATAATATAATCAATAACTAATTAAATCATATTATTGAGTGAGAAAGATTCAAAATTATTAAAAAAAAAGTATTAATATAAAAATTGTATAATTAAAGTATTTTCAATCTAATTATTTCGCTGATGAAAAATTTCTATATTTCGATTGTCATAAAAGTATCAGGATATATCATTTTTTTTGACGGTAATAATATAATCAATAACTAATTAAATCCTATTAGTGGAAGTTAGTCGCTCAGTTGTACACAGTACGAATGATTAGTAATTATTTATACTGGTTTTTCCAAGTGCATTTTTAAACGATTTACAACACTTAATTGCTCACAATTGTGTAATATAGTAGATCAGATAAACGTAGATGCACATATATACACACACACACACACACACACATATATATATATATATATATATAATGTACGTATACACAAACTAAAACTTGGATCTTACATTATTTATTGAAACTATTGTTTGACACACACGTAGAGTTTACGTCTTCCGGGTTTTTAAATGATTTGTTTTTTTTTCTTTTGTGAACGAGTAAGACTGTTACGATACTAGTTTGGTCTGTTTATAATAAAAAACGGAACTACTAATTCATTAATAATAATAATAGTATTAATAATAGTTGTGATCATCCTTGATATCCTGACAACGCTGGATTAACGGGAATCTTCATTACTGGTCAACGACTATGTTTGATTGTAATCGGTAACTTCGTGTCGTCCGTGTTTTTCTTGTTTAACCTTATTTAAAATAATAATAATAATAATAATTCTTTATTTAAAACGATAAAAGGACTCGACGAAAGTATCAGACGATCATCATGATGTGTTTTATATGTCTTTTAAACGTGTGGACCAGACTCTAATAATAACGTGCCGTGAAATTAAATACGTACTTGAATACAAAAGATCTATAATATCCTGGCGATACCGTGTATATAGACGGTAGTAATATAAATTGTACATCACCGGATACCAGATCATAGATAACGTTTATATCATCGTCTGTATAACGATCCTATACGAGATGTTTTTGAACTAAAAAAAAAATAATGGTCCAGATCAAAATAAAATTAAAAAAGACGTTAATGCGGAAAACTTTCAGAAGATTTGATTTAGTTTTGTTATCGATTTTTTATGAAAGTGGTTCTAGATCCGTTTAGTACGGTATTAATGAGAAATTTGGGGAATGTTTTTCTTCTAAAATAATATTTTAATTAATCTCGTACGTTTCATCTGGCGACAAATTCATCAAACTTTTAATTGAATATAATTTAATATTATCTTCCTCTACCACAATAAACCAAATGTTCTAGACCCGGTGCTTTACTTAGTCTAGTCATAATGATGTGAGTTAACAAGTACGTTTGCAGACGATATAGCGTTATTAGCTACCGGTAAAGAGAATAACGCATCTTCAAATAAATTACAATAAAATTTTTTGAAAGTTAAAAACCGGCACATACGCTTGCTTATCGGGGTAAACGAAAGGGAATGTACGCAGTTCGATTTCACATTGCGAAACTTTACACATCGACCGTTAAAAACAAACGGGGAGTGATTTTATCGGTTGAGAAAAATGTGTAAAATATTTAAGTATTCATGTAGATTGTAAATTAACACGGCAAAAATATATTATTCAAAAAAGAAAGCAGCTAGAAATAAAATTGCGGAAACTAATAAAGTGGCTTCTTAGTACTTTAGTTTGTCATTAGAAAACAAACTTCTAGTATATATAGTAATTATAAAGAACTCGTTTGGATATTAGTGTTACGGGGTTGTGGAATACAGAGGTTCCAGAACAGGGCCATAAGACTCATCGTCTCATCCCCTTGGTACGTATCTAACCATACCTTACATCGAGATTTAAACATCCTATTCGTGAAGGATGAAATCAAACATGCTAGTAACCGATATATAAATCCCTTAGAAACTCGCTTACATGTATCAGACAGTCTCAATGTTGGTACCTAGTCGACCGTTTGATCTAACTTCGTTTAATTATAGTGGAGTCCATCGCTGAATGCTAACCTCTAACAAGCTATTTCGCGCTCTAGTTCAATTGCTAGATGGGCATCAGAAATTAAATAATACCTTATCACACTTCCGTTTAACGATCGTTTAGACCAAATAAACAACAAAATAGTAGTTAAAATCACAACAATTTTCTTTATGAGAAATCACCAAGCATTTCGGCTGTTTAACCATTTATCAAGTAAACATAAAAAATAAAATATAAAAATATGTACAACTTATAAAAAATATAAAACATGAAAAATAATAATTTAGTTCATTATCAGGTTATTTTTTCAGCTTACTAATTTTTGTAAATGGTATATCTAAATTAGTAATTTGTACATTTTATATTTTTTATAAGTTGTATATATATTTATATTTTATTTTTTGTTCATTTGATAATGGGTTAACTGCCGAAAAGTTTTGCGATTTTTCGTAAAGAATATTTTATTGATTTAAACTCCTTTTTTATTATTTATTTTTTTAAATCACTACATTAGCACTTTTCAAATTTTACACCCCAAACTTTATTTTTATTTCCATATTATTTTTTTCTAACGTTATCATTGAATACGGGGATTTGCTATGTTTTGTCGTTTTGTTGAAAATATTGTATCAATTGTTAACCTATTAATTTTCTGTAAACACTAAGGTCAATCTCGTATTTTTATAGAATTTTTTTAAAAACAAAAATAAATAAAGAAACCCGTAACAATAGAAAATCGAAATATTGAAATGACATACGAGAATATAATGATTAAAATTTTGCATAAAGTTTTTGAAATAATTCATATTTATACCCGATTCACTCATTTTTCTATTTGCTAAATTTTTTTGCGTAGTACGATTTTTAATTATTGTTTTTTCTACATTCGACCAACGTCTAACGTGGAGGAAACACATAATAACAAAGCATCTGAACGGAGACAAATGCTCCGGTTATTAAACAAGGAATCGGAAGTATCTACTGAAAATAAATTATTTCATCTAAATCAAGTTTTGAAACCAGTTTGGCCTTACGGCTATCCATTATTGAGCTGTTCTAAAAGCAGCAATATCGATTATTTAGCGGATCCAGAATAAAATTTTTCGGGTGGTTGTCAATGCACCTTAGTACATTACCAACTTATCATTTCACAGGGACCTTGGAATTAAGTCTGTTCTGGAAGTAATATCCAGTGACGCAACAAATTATGCTTATACAATATAGATGCACCCGTACAACATGGCGATCAAGTTTGCAAGATAATTCGTTAGAAGAAGCTCGTCGGCTTGACAGAATCAAGCCGATGGATCTAGCCGGAGAAAAATTTTAATGACTGTTTTTTTTTAGCACCTACCGATGCGTAGACTGCTAATCATGCTATGTGCATAAAATATTAAAATTGCCAAATATCTAAAGTCATCGACAGTGTCCCTTTTTTGTGTTTGTATCGTGTTGTATAATATTTTAAAAATTATTCATATTTATCTGTGTACTAGGTTCACTCATTTTTATATTCGCTAAAGGTTACACTTGTTATGTCTTTTGCGTAATATGATTTTTAATTATTGTAGTCTGTACATATAATTTTCATCGACAGTGTTCCTTCTTTGCAGTGTTTGTACTGTGTTCCACAAAATATATATGTAGGAAAATTACGTCATGAAGTCTGTTAATTTAACCCGTTCAATCATATTTTTTTTTTATAGAATGTTATATATTTTAATGAGTAATATTTTGTGAAATACTGCTTTTTAAATAACTAGATAATTATTAATGTGTTATATAAACATTTTTAGAATTGAAACATTTTATGTCAAGCAAATTTCCTTATTATAAAAACAGATAATTTTTTAGCGCCCCAAAATTTATGCACCGTATAATGGACACTGTGACTGAAAGGTTAATAGTAACAGATTTGATTTATCCGATTGGCTAGTTTCCTAACTTTATAATTTTACCTACCGATTTTTTTTCTTTTTTTTAAATTTTCGGTTATTCTCTCATACGATCGACATGCGATAGTATAATGTATTTATTTTGTTCCAGATTGGTCTGTATTATCCTCACGTAGATTCTTCCTCAATTAATTTTATCCTTTTAATTGTCGAATGTATATTTATCATTTTTATCGTCCAGACTTGGTTAATTTATTCTTTAATTAATCATTTTCGCTGCGACATCTTTTTGACTCGCCCTTTTCTACTATGAAATTCTATCAATGTATAAATACATGCTTATATTTTACACACACACATATATATATATATAATATATATATATATATATATAGATTTACGTGTCACATAACGGGGCTAACGTTTTTAATGGTGATCTCGCGTGAACTTTGCGATTAAACGACATTCGTAATAATTCCGCGTTAATTGGTTTTAATAGAGTATACTCAGAATTGCGACTTTACTTAATGGTGTTTAATATTTCGATAATAATTAGTGATTGATGACGACTCGAATGTTCCTTTCCTATGTTAACAGTCTGATTTCAATTGTCACTCGATTGTGTTCGTTGCGCAGAACCGGTTACTGCGCCTTTCACGTAATTACGTGAGTGGTGGAGAATTCGATTTATGACGATGTACATCTAATGGTTCGAAAACAGACGTAACTATATGTCGTATAACTTAAACTTTCTGCACGTACGTTCATTATGCTTTTCCAACGATCAATGGATTAAATTTTTCGTAACGTCATTATTTAAGTAGGAACGACGGTACACGCTGTCCAATGATTTATATGATTATTACATACATCGATGGGTAACACTCATCTTTGTTCGTGGAAACTTTAACCATATTTACCTACGGAGAATATTTATTAACTGTAGTTTAGTGAGCAGTGTACTTATTCAGAGTAGTAAGAAACCGAAACGTACTTTCAGATTGTCAAATTCATGCAGGATGATTTAAGGAATATCGGAATAGGGTTGGACAGTAATTATTACACACATAATCGCAGAAACGGAAGAACAGATGCAAAGGATGTTGGATATTATTAATAAGGAAGGAAAAAAATATGGAATGAAGATAAACACTGAAAAAACGAAAATAATGAAATTCTCCAAATCTATTAGTAACGACGTGAAAGTCAAAATTGACAACAAAATAATAAAACAGGTAACTGAGTTTAAGAATTTAGGCGCAATATTCACAAATGAAATGACGGTCGGGATGTGAAAGAAATAAAATAACGGATAGGATTGGCAAAACAAGCTTTTATAAATTTGGGACAAATATTAAAGAACAAAAAGAAAGCTTTGGGGTTAAGAAAAAGAATGGCACGTTGTTACGTATGGCCCGTGTTGAAATACGCAGCAGAATGTTCGACAATGAATGCTGAAATCGAGAGAAAATTAAACGCCTTCGAAATGTGACGTATAGAAGGCTGCTTAAGAGTCCGTGGACCGATTTCGTTTCTATTAAAAAAGGTGCTGAATCGATGCATCGATAAACCGACTATCGCCCAACACACATTAAAGAAAAAAAGGGAAAATATACCGGACACAAAATATTTTATGCTAGCGGTCCAAGGGAAAATAATTGGAAAGACAACAAGAGGAAGGAAGAGGATGGAGTACATAGCAACTAATCTGGGTATTAATGAAACGTACGAAATAATATACGCGGCTAGAAAAACAGGAATATATAAGACGGCTAATGGTTCTTGGCGCGCAACCTCCTGAAAGGAGACGCAACATTATGATGATGATGATAATATATTTAAATGAATAATTTATGGATCACATTTCTAATATACATATATATTACAATTTCATTTTAGCTTATATTACCACAATCACATTGGAATGAAAATGAAAGAAGTGCATACCCGGAAGAATGAATTAATTAATAAGGAGGAATAATTTAATACTAATATTCTCGAACCTAGTTAAGAATCGGGTGGTCACCATTTTTAAATAATGCTTAAAATCTACAGATATAATTTATAATGAAGTAATATGGCAAATCAAATTGTACAACAAGATTTAAATATAACACTTATGTGATGTTATTAAACAGTGTGTATCACGTTATTTGGACCTAATACTTTATCCCTAACATTGTATGACACGATCCGTAGTGTGAGATCGATCTGACATACCCCTGGACTTAAGAGATTTAATGTTGCGATTACCGGGTGCGATATGCGAACGGACCCTATAATCCCGATAATCAACCTGCGATAGTATATTTATTAAACAAAAAAAAAATAATTATATAATCATATAACTTTCTGATAATAGAAGAAGAATGAATTTTACTTAAATTGTACGACGCGGATGTACAATACATGTACAGCAGATTCTTGATGTTAAATACGGGATACATCGCCAGTTAAACTAGTGCCGTATTATAAGAAACAATAATAAACAAAGCAAATAAAATCATTATATAAAAATGCTGGACTCCAAAGACTAATAATAAACACCAACATCATTAGATAAGAATACTTGACACTAAAAAACAACTGATAATATAAAACGCATTTAAAATGCATGTTGGTGGAAGCTAAGAAAAGAAGTAACTTGTCCATGTTGTACAGGTTAGCGACCTTGTGTGCACACATCATACGACAGAACTGCCTGAAAATACGGGTTATCACAGAAATGGTAGAAAGTTACCTTAAAAAAAAAGGTCTCAAGAAGATATAAGATGGAGGTTAAAAAAAAATATATAGTCGGTCTCCAGTCATTACATGAGATTATCGATCGAGCAATGGATAAGACATCATGAATACTGACCAGCCTACTTTTAGTACCAGGATGCTCAAAATGAGTAATCGACAATGATGGTGATGATGTATATTTTAATATACGGAAATTGCGACATTCCGTGTTACTATATGCGTTACTTTTCTTCGTAAATTATCCATTTGGATGCTTTCAACATATAATTATTGAAAGTACAACAAATGAAGATGAATGCTGGATCCACTGGGTAAGCTTTAATTGGCGATGCGAAATGACTTACATCATAACGTGCGTTTGTATGGGTTTGCTGTCTTATACTAATGATTTAGTGGAGAACTCATGCTCGTACTCGAATAAGAATAGAATTATATACATGTACATATATGTGTGTGCACGTGCGGATGTTTGGTTTAATCGAGCCTGATAGTGCATGAAGATTTGATATACTAAGGAATGTTTGCAAGCAAGCTATAGTGAATTTTCAATTATTTTCGTCATTTTTTAAATAGACGAATATTATTATATCGATGTTTGCCAACGATGTAGAACATTCGTTCACATATTTGATCTGGGGTAATTCGTCGTTATCGCTGAATACCGAATCTCGTGCGATTATACAGTGTAGTAAGAATAAGAAACGCAATTTTTACCATTCAAACAGCTGCTATTTGCGTCGAATATTCTATAAATTTGTTGTGTTTATTCTTTGCGAATTTTAATTTTCCTCCGATATTCGATCATATAAAAAGTATAAATGTTTAAATTTTCATTTCGTATTAGGTTCGTCGAATCAATTAAAAATTGATAATTTAATATCTTTTTTTTTTACTTCTATTATTCGAATAAGAGACTGTCAGTAATCGTTGATATTATTTTTTCTCGTAGTTGATCAACGAAGTCTACAATCGAGATCTTTTGTCATTCGGGCTAATAGTACTAGTAAAAATATCATTAGGAGACTCCTGACGATTATTCGAAATACGAAAAAGTGAATTATTAAGAATTGAAATGGTTTATTTCAATCTTTTTTTTTCTTCGTATCGCTTGAAGCAGTTAATAATCCGAGAAATCACTTGCATTGCCTTCCAGTTTCATGACGTCTTCAAAATTACATTGGACATGCCTTACACGAAAACAAGTGAGCGATAGACTGCTCCTCGTTACACGTACATAATGAACTTTCTGAAATTCGCCATTTTTTCAAATTATCGACGAATAACTGAGTTACCTAGAGGCGTTCTTACCATTAAAAATTCTTGTCGTTAATGGGATTTTTGTTGATATCATTCGAAATAGTTACTACAACGCTACGATGCTTATTTATTTATTATATATATATATATATATATACATTTTATTTATTTATTTATTTATTTTTTACAGGCGGCATGGGACAATTCTGTCGTACTAGAAGTAAAGTTTGGTGGCCGAACTATTATCAAGATGAAGAAGACGAAGCGGAAGATTCCAATAAAGCGTCACCTCATATCGCTACCACCATCACTAACAATAATAATACGACAACTGCCGCTAGCTGGAGACGTACCGGTGTAAATAGTTCTGGCAGTAGTAGAGGATCCACTAGTCCGAGTACTGGTAGTCAAAGATCTCAAGATTCCGGATTTTCCGATTCCGAAAGCTCTTCATCGAGATCTAACAACGTTAATATCGATACTTCGACCGCAACTATCGATGCCGTTAATGAAAAGAGTAAAATTATCGAACAACAACAACGAGACGAATATCGTAATGATATAAAGCGAGAAATCGGATTGTCGGATCACAAAAAGTACGCTAATCAACCGTCTCCGATTAACGAAGTCGAAAATGAAGAATCGATCGCTAATTGCGACGTCCGTGACGGTCGAAATGCCGAACCTTTACTATTACCAGATACGCCGGTTAAAATGTCCAAGTCGTCTCTGTTAAGACGTAAAAATCGCAGAAAAAAAGAGGAAGCGGAGATGAAAGAGAAAAATTTACAGTTGGTAAAATCGAAATGCAGCTCTATAAGCGATTACTTGGCCGAATGTTATTTTCCCGTATATGATTTTAATCGTTTGTCCGACAATTCATCGATCATCGTCGGTAACGACAACGGTAACGATAACGATACCGTTAACGATGACGTATTTTCTTTATCGGTCTTAAACGATAAGGATCGTAGTACAAACGAAGAAGTCGTCGGCGTTAATCTATCGACAATTCCTTCGAATCCTTCTAACGATAAAGAATGGTCATTATCACCGTCGTCATCGGGACAGAATAGAACTTGTTTCATCGTAGACGAGTTACCGAAGAGAAAATCGTCTTCTTGTGCTTCATCGTCATTAATATCGTCGGCCGAAAAATCCGATTTAAAGGAGGTGGATAATGTAATTTTTAATAAAGCTGATACGAGGAACCTAACTTACGATATTACGGTCGTACCTCGAACACCACCACCATCATCACTCGTATTCGAACAAAACGAACGACAAATCGCTGACAATTCGATATGTTGCGATTCTTCTTCGAAAAAGTCGTTAGATGATAATCGGATGTCCGAAAATCTGGACGAAACTCGATTTTCCGTAAACTCCGAAATATTACCACCGACCTATACGTCAACGCCTAAAAAAAAATTCTATTCCCATATAGCGCCTTCTTCGCAACAACAGTCGTTTTCGCCAAAATATCAGTCGTCATCTCGACCACAAACGAACGATAAAATTATGCCGGATCTACACGAGTAAGTTGAAAAAAACATGCTTTTTTGTTGTTGAAAAATTTTAACTTTGATAATGCATAATCGAAGTTTTGATCGTTTTTTTTTTTTATTATTATTATTTTCTGTCTCACTTCATCTCTAAGTTCATAAATATGTATATTGTTATGTTTAAAAAATGCGTGCGTTTATAAATTAAATTGAAATAATTCTGAAAAATATATACATACGGAGACACTCAACATTTCAAATCATATAAAAACAAATATGATAAGCCATCTAAAAACATTGCGAATAATTTAATCATGAATTAATAATATGAATCGCAACTATAAAAATGTACGTATAGAAAGGAAAACTGAAAAAGAAGTTATCAGTAAAATTAAAAGTGATGAAGTTAAAAAGTAAAATAATTTATTGGACACGTTAAGAACATATGTGTGACGACAACAAAGAATCGTAAAGTTCAGAAATACACAGAACAGCGGTTAGATCAAAGTCAACTATTTTTAAGTCTAAAATATCATTATAAAAGAAGGCGTTCGATTAGTATATTCTTCCAGTAACCACCTATGGATGGATGTGAAAAATGAACATTAATCATGACTCACAAGAACAAATTGCAAGTAGACCAAAGGTCCGTGGTGTTAGAAATGACGAAGACAAAATAGAATGTATTCGTGACAAAACAACAGTGACAGATATACTATAAAGGTTTAATAAAATAAAGTGGCAATAAGTTGGCCACACAACCGGAAGGACAGATCAAAGATTGATAACAAGAGTTTTACATTTGTATCCACGAATATTAAAAAAACGCGGAAACCACTGTATTTAAGGTAAGATTACAAATTTTGACGAAGACTGGGACTAGCTTGAACTAAAAATTGGCCATTACATACACACCCGTACACACACACACATATATATATATATATATCACGAAAACCGCTTATCAACAGGGACATTTTTTAATATATTACTACAGCGGTCAAAAGAGTAGAGAGTCCAAACAAAAATTATCATTTGTATCTTAGTACACGGTACCACTGTAATATATACCCTGGGACTGGTGCTCCCAAACCCACCAAAAAATCAAACATTTTTTCAACACGATTTTTATCCGAAGTAGTCTCTTTTAGATTTAATGCAACTAATGCTTACATCCAGCTATTGTTGATTCACATATATGCATCTTCATTCGATCATCAGTTCGAAGATTAGTTCGTTTCAGTGTTGTTATAATTAATTTAATTTCTTTATATTACTTAGCATCCTAATCAAATTTCGCTTTATCCTTCGACAAAGTTTTGTGTTGTATTTATTCTTATAATTCCTCCATTTCCTTTTGACCCTATATTATCTTTAACAATTTCGAATTGTCGACAATAATTTTCGGTACTTCATTCATTATTATTCACTTTATGAATCCATTTAATTTTAATTAATTATCGGTAATATTCGATTTTTCATTATTTTGCGCTCATCTTCTTTTTTTCGTTTCTCAAATTTTTCGTACACACACAAAAGCTAAATATTTATACTTATAATTAATTATAATTTTCCTGCTATCAATAGATTATGGAATGTTACTTTTAGTTCGAGTGATATTTGTTTAATGAGATAATATCTACTCCTAATATAATTCTTTGATGGATTGGTTTGATCTGTCACGTTTTTACCAAAATATTGTATCTCATTGTAATTTTTGCATGATGCAACTTTAGCTGTTTTTCGAATCTTAAAATAATCCGCGTATGCACGCGGTTATATCTATTTAATTTATTTTTCTTTTTATAATAAAACCAGTTAAAACGTAATAATAACAGTAATTTATTTATACAATTAATAATATTGGCACGATTGATAGGGAATATTTTATTTATCCAAAACTTGTTCCATATTATTTTGTTTTTGTTCTTGTGTAACTGTCAACATTTCTTCATTTTTTCACCTTAACTTTCGTTACACTGGTCTTAAATTTTAAATTAACGTAATACTTAGTGGAAGTAATGAACGTCTACGTATGAAAATTGAATATAAAACTACACAAAAGTTTAATACATAATCGAATAAATTATTCCACATTGCGTACGACAACTATTTAATTTTTTAGTGTTCTGTTCTTATATAGTGTAGGCGTGTAACTGTTTTAAAGAGAGAGAAAGAGAGTGAGGGAGAGACGAAATGGGAGATATGAATAGATACTTTAATCCGTTTTGTTAGTGCATAGACCTATATATATATATATATATATATATATATATATATATATATATATATATATATATATATATATATCTTTTAAATATCTAATTTTATTTGGCTAATAAAATGTCGAAAAAAACTTTTAGTATTTTAATCTGTTCATAAGTATTACTTTTATTTATATAAAATTTAAAAAGTTTCTAATATTTTGATTTAAATATTAAAAAAAAACTACATTTATGTGCTAATAAAAAATATAAGAGTAGAACACAATTTCCTTCATAGTAACTGTAATTATATAATACCTGGCATCTATACTTCTGATTTCTCCGTTAACATCAATATAACAACAGTCATGTTCGCTGATGACATAGTTATATTATAAGAAATAGTGATCTTGTAATGGCAATTAAGCATCTTCAGTAACATCTAACACACTCAGACAAGTGGTTAAAAATGTGGAAGGTTAAAATAAATAAATTAAAATCAGCTTACGTATTATTAACATTAAATAAATAAAATTATATACATATTCATCTTAATGGACAAGTGATCCCTGTCACACGCAAGGTAAAATACCTTGGACTGCGCTTACATCAAAGATTAACTTGGAGGAATCACATTGTTGCTAAAAGAAAACAGGTTGATATTAAACTTCGATAAATAAATTGGTTGTTGAATGAATATTCAGTATTGTCAGGAGAAAATAAAAGGCTGTTATATAATGTAATCATAAAACCTATATGGAGTATGGTTATTCAGATCTATGGAACAACTAGCAATTCTAATCTTAAAATCATAGAAGGATTATTTTATAATCGTATTATACATAGTTTTACTTTTTTTTTTCGACGTATTTCATTATACCGTCGAAATGAATTTATGTATATAAAATCGTTAGCCCTTTTTTTTACAATTATAATGTGAATATCAAAAATTTTCTTGAAGATATACTTAAAATTAGTAATATTTTGTTTTATTTACATTCATCTAACTAATTTTTAAAAGGTTTCCAAAATCGTTTAAAAGGGAAAAAAACTATTAAGCTAAAATAACGAAATATTTATTCTCATTTTCAAAATATAATTAAGTAAAAAAACTTTACATACGGCGCTATCTGGGCTTCTTTATCGGTACTTTCAATTATTATGTTATTTACTTTATCCGTAAAATTGAAAATGTTTCTTCTAAAACTAAAACTGTCTTCGGACAAATCATCTTTAAAATGAGCAGCTGTTTATGCTTATGTTATAGAGATTTTTCGATAAACCATAAAAAAATTTAGTTATTAATTTTATATCAAAATACAAATAAGAATAAAAAAAACATCAGTTTTAAGAATCGAATTTATAAAATATTTAAAATAATCTATTTGTTCTTAAAACTAGTGTATTTAAAATTATGTAATAGTAAGCGATGTACGTTTATTAAACTAATAATCGCTTCTTATGATAAGTAATTTCCTGCTCTGTTAATGGCTGTGTCCATTAATTTGTAATACATATTTTGAAAATATCTTCACTCATTTTAAATAGTCTTTATCTAAATAATGTTTAGTGTCAACGTAAATAGAACGCAGCGAATGGAGTTATATTCAACTAGTTTAACAACAATGTTTACAATATGTCATATAGCTGCCTTAATATTTGAGGAAATTGTTTACAAACTATATAAACTAAACACGTGGAGAGTTATCGTATATGAACACATTATTTGTAATAACTTCTTAGTATATCGTATTTAGATTCAATGATCAAGTTAATATGCAAAATTCACATTACGTTTGATAATCTGTTTATATTTCGTAAGTATTTGCTTAATTTTTTTAAACTAAGTAAACGTGATTAAATAATGACGTATTTTATTGTAGGTGTTGAAATATACTTAAATAATATTGTACAAACATAATATGAATAAAAATTATAAAAAATACTTCGTCCGCATAACAGAGATTGCAGTTCCAAAATTCACTCATACATTTTCAAAAGTATAACCTCTTCTCTCCCATATGATTAAAAATTATTTAACGTATTAAATATCTGAATGAATTTCGTTGGAGAAATATGTAACTAGAAAATAAATGTGCAATAATTTATACGGAATCAAATTTCTGCAATCGGTTAATACAATTATAAATCCATTAAAACAAATAAACTAGAATATTATTCTATTTTTCACAAATAATTAATTATTTTTAACGAATTTTTATCAACCACTAAGCACTACATGTTAAATAGCATGGTAAGTACTTCGTAATAAATTGTAGATAGTATGTTGGTTTTATAATGATAATTTATAATATACTTATATGACTATTTTATTCAACAGCAGAACAAATTGCTCCTTTAGAACGTCAATAACAATGGGGGTTTTTGATGCTGAAGAAAATTGCAGAAAAAGAATCAAATTATATTTTCAGTTTATCAAATTGTTTGAGATAAATTTGTGGTTAACTTCTGTATTGCATGCAGAAGTGCTTATTATTCTTTATTGTAGTTTTTGTTATTTCATCGCTACTTATAATAAGAATATCCTCTCATCTCGATAATTAGAGACAAATGTTGATATTTCTAACTCTACCTCAGCTCTAAAATTAACTCGTTTATGTGACAAATTTATTTATTTATAATTCTTTTTTTTTGTAAACTATTTTAATAAATGCATTGTTATAAATTAATTCTACAACACTAGGATTTATGATATTAATAATTATAACAAATATATTAGTATAAATTTTGTACTTATTAACTCTTATAATTATTTTTAGTTGTGCAGAAATACCAGTAAATTATTGGTTGCGAGAACTTAGATGGTCCTATCAAGCCGAATGTACCATTACATTACAATCAAAACCCATATTGAGTTCAAACGTTACTGAAAATATGTCACGTACTTCTACCGTCGAAATTTCATCCGAATATGTCACTATTATGTACGATAAGGCGAGAACTATCAAAGAAGAATTTTCGAATGTGTACAAGTAAGTTAATTGAATGCTACCATCATTTTGTTCTGGGATCAAATTTTTTATCTAAAGTTATTGTAAATTATCTTATAAAAATGTATACGTTCCTATCACCTTTGTTTGATTCCATATAAGGTTAATGGACTGCTTTTTCTTTTAACGGTCTCTCCGTTTTTATTTTTTTTCAACATCGTAACCGTGTTCAATTCAAACAGAAATAAATATCTGCCATTAGAAAATACAGATTTCTTGTAGACAGAATGCGCAGTTTTTCCAGCTGCGACAGTAAGGTTCAATATACAGTGATTTTATAAGTTACCTATTTGTCTTTATTCGCAAAATTTTAGTTTTCACTTAAAACTGCTTAAATTTTTAGACATGTACATCCATTAAAATTCAATTTCAAATATTTTAATTCTTCAATAGCCATTTAATTTTCAGCTGAAATATAACTTTTTCGCATACTTCTAACCGATCACGTTTAGTTTTAACGATGAAATCGGTGAATCAGCTAAGTCCATTTTCCCAACAAAGTTACGCTTATAACTATTTGAGTAATTTAGGTTACCTGTTGTTTTGTTTAGGAAAATAAATAGGCTAGCCGTTAATCAGACATATCAATCATTACAGAATCTGATTAGTGAAATAAAAGAATTTTTAGTTAACTATGCAGTGCTATTGCCAAAGTCGGACATCGATATGAATGGTGATTTAATATTACTGATGGATTTATGCGAAAGATTAAATTTAACAGCACGGTGCCCAAAATTTGGCGAATCACTATTGGACGAGATTAATACCTTGGGGCAAACGTTTTCTCATTTTGTAAATAATCTATTGATAACACAAGTAAAAGTAAGTTCTTTCAAATGACAGCCTAAATTACTTACATCTAATTAAAATAATTTTATATTATATAAGTTCGCAAAATTATAACATTTTTCAAGCTTTAGTAAGCAAGAAACAAATTTATTATTTACAGTTTTTTAAATAAGAAAATATATGAATTCCAATTCTACCACTCATCTTGTATAATTATTACTGTGTTCTAGATTTTGTTGTCATCTTTAAAAGATTATCAAGCAGAAAGCGGAACCGTAATGAAGAATTTATCAATTATTACTCTTTTAAGTACACAAATTCGACATATTGGTGAATTAGTATCGTATTGTGATGGTGTAAAATATTTGTTACCTTTATGCTCGGTATCTCATGCATCCGATGTTAGGACTATCGCTATGAGAGCATTAGCCATTATTTGTTGTTACAGTAAGAGTCTCCAACAATTTGAAAAGGTATAAATAATTTTTTAAAGTTAGAACTAGAACCAACTTTCATATTATATATATAATATATATGATGCTACATTAATTAATTATTGTTGTAATATGAGGTTTAAATATTTTATAAATTTCAATAAAATGTAAATAAAATAAAGCGTTATTTTGACTCTTTCAAACAACAATTTTGAGCGATGTTTGATATTTTACAATAGTAATCGCTAGTAAAGTTGAACACGTACATGTTTATGTATTACTAAAAAAAAAATTTAAACATACTGTTTGTAACTTACTTGTAAATAGTATAATTTATAAATAAATTAAATGCGAAATTTTAAAAATTAAACTATATTTCTCAACACGTGTATTCTTTTGTAACGAATGTAGGAATTCTCATGAAATTTAAATAATATTCAGGCCGTTGAAATACACATACTAACTATATAAATATTTTAATAAATTGAGTGTAGTGATTTTTCTTTAAAAAAAAGAGAGACTAATTGTACAAAAATTATTAAAGATTTTTGTCAGACATCATGTGAATATATATTAAAAATCATAATAAGCAAATTTGTTACCTAATCCAAAGAAAGTTGCGTAATGTATATAATTCAAAACCATGTGATTATACATAAAACTACTGATAAACATAACATAGCAGACATTATAAGTAATATCAAACAATGTTAGAAATCGTTGGCGGTTTAAAACTGCGTATTATGTAGTTGTAAATAATCAAATTTCGATCTAAACGTAAAACATAAATTATTGAGGGGGAAAGAAAATGAGATAATGTCATAATAGCTAAATGGTTAAACTAGAGTCTTGGATATCAAAAATTAAACAGAAAGCATAAATTCACAGTTTTCCATGCAATAAATAAATATTATTTTAGCGTCTAGTTATAATTTTCACCAGTGATGCGCTTCTGTAGGGTTAAAAAATATTTTTCTAGATTTATACGAATGTGTGTGATGTCTTTAAAAGTTTGTTGGTTGCTATGTATTGTTTAGTATGTTTGTGATCATGTATTAATAAATAAGTAGGAAGTTTACTTGATAGTATATATATAATTTTGGTAATTAAAACTTTTACTACGAAGTATTTGATTTCGTTAATACAATTCTTGCAAATATGTTTTCTGATATATTCCATAAGCATCAAAAATTTTGTTTCTTCTTAATATTATTTATTTTATTTTCCTCGGGTGATATTTAATACTTTTCATGGTAGGTACGAAAATAACAGTATTAATTGTTAATATGCATATATATATATATATATATATATATATATATATATATATATATATATATCGTATAGAAGTAGATATTGAGAAATTAATACACACAATTTTAATGTGTTTTAAACTTTATTAAATTAAAGTTGTATCACACATTTAATACGTTAGTTGGTATGGGAAAATAACGCTTACATTTAATATGATATAACTTGTATTTTGAACATTATTATAATAATTAAATTTTCACCTATTTTATTTGCATATATTTGGATAAGCATTTAAATGAAATAATAATTTTTATTATGAATATATCAATTTTTAAATGTAGGATAATGGTGTACAAATGCTGTCAGAAGTTTTATCAGATTTGACGCGTCCTGAAAATGAACTCTTAGAAGCGGTATCAGTTTTAGTACAAATAACAGCTCCATGGGTAGAAGATAGTCAGTGCATTATAAACATTTCGAAACACTTAAGCTCTCTAATCAATTCTCTCACATGTTAGTACATAGTACAAATTTGTATATAATTTTAATTAGTGCTTTGTAAAAAGAAAGAATTATCTTGTTCTTCATATGTAGTATTCAGCGGATTTATAATGTTAGTATTTTAATAAACATGATTGCCAGTAGAATATTGATTACAAATTATATTATTTGTTTAATTATACAAACATTTTATAATGATTAATTTCTTAGGTTTAATATCCACGACTGCTATAGATGAAACACTATTGCTGACCGCAGCTGCTTTAGCCAATATTAGCTTCATAGAGCCGGAAACCGTATTATGTTTATTAGAAGCTGGTACAATTGAATGTTTACTTACCGCTGTTAGACGACAAGGAACAAAAGTGTCGGTATTTCTTCAAGAACAGACTGCTACGTTGATAGCAAATATATCGCCAGTAACTGAATCAAGAAAACATTTAGCTGATCATCGTGCTGTAGTAGCGTTATTGTGTTTTTTACAAGTGAGGCATTCACCGTTACAAACACCAGCTGAAATTAGAGCAAGTGAAAGATTACAGCACAAAGCAGCTATTGCATTATCCAGGTGAAAAGTATTTATTATTATTTTTAGTTTATATTAAATATTTAACATAATTTTTTTGTAATTATTTTCCGATATTGTATATATATATCTTCTTCTAGTGGCATCCCATTGGCAGGAAGCTAGCCTATACACCATGATCTGGCACTTTCTATTCCTAGCATCGTTTATTATATCGACTACTTTTTTTATTTTCTCCGAAACCGGTGATTACTATTTCTAATCGTTTCCTTCTCCTTGGCACTTTTTCTTCGATCTTACTCTGTAAACCCAGCAGAAAGAAACGTTTTCCCTGATCTTATGCGCCAAATATTTCAATTTCTCAGCAAGGATGTCCTGAACTATTATCGGTGATTTAAGGCCACATCTATCCAATAAATATTTATTCGTTATTTTTTCTGTCCATGCTATACGATATATCCTTCTCAGGATTCATATTTCAAAGGCTCCTAGCCGTTTTAAGCTTTCTGTGCTCATTGTCTATGTTTCACATGCACATTTTAATACGGACGTGATATAGCATTGGATCAGCCGAAGTTTTAAAAAGTTAAAATTTCATTATAATTATTAAAATAATTGATAAAACACAAATAAAATTTTATCGCTTTTAAAAAATATTGTTTAAATTAAGATCTAGAAATGCAAGAATATTTATGTATTATGTAAATGTGTGTAAAACAGATTTTAACGTACCATATGACATCAACAAAAATTATATATACTATTTTCATTCATTTCTTACGATATTTCGTCTTTTTTTCTAGTCGTTTTTCATATGAATTTGTTTCTGTTCCTCGGATGTACTTTGCAGAATACAAGTTTTCTTCTCGTCCAAAAACTTTTACCGCATTTTTATTTATTCATGCCTAGAATCTTACTTTAATTTTCAGATCATTCAATATCAACACATTCTTAAGTGCTGTTCAGGATATAAATACACACTGTAACGTGTTTGCATCGAATCTACATAATTTTCTCAGTAATATGTCACTATTTTTGAAATTTTCATTCATTGTAACAGACGTTTCTTGATTTCTTTTTCGTATCCTTCATTATTCACTGTCAAGGATCTTAAAGTAAAATTATTTGTTTACTATGTAGTAATCACTAGTATTATCTGTTTTAGATTGAATATTTCTTATACCATCAATAATTATCACTTTACTTGTATGCTCATTTTTTAGTATATTTATATTTATTTCATTATAACATTTTATAAATCATGAAGAATTTATATCATACAGATGTGCCAAGTGTTCTTAAAGTTACCTTAGCAGTTAAATACAACCAAATGCCTTTACAAAACTAAAGTCATAATAAATAAAATAACAATAGGAAAAATTTAAAAAAAACCTATTAGCTGGTATATTAAATTTAGTTTAACTTGTATATAAATAAAAACATACACAGAATGCTACATTAGAAATCGGTGCTTAATACGACGATGCTTATATCTAGTGTAACGCATGTTGAGATCAAGCATATTGTAATTCCCGATTATCTGAATTAAGTTATTGTCATGATACTCACATTTATCATAAAATTTCTTTGATAATTTATAAATATGATCATAAATATGAGGTATATTTAGCGTGGAATGCATGTACTGTATTTTAGTCCATCGGAGAGCATTTAATGATATTCTGCAACACCGGTTTTGCATTACCTGGAGCTTTTGTAAGTACTAATGGACATTGAACACCAGACCGTACAAGCATAACCTAACCTAAGTTTTATAATGGTAGTGTAAATTAATTTCTTGTTTAGTGAAGAAAGATGAGAACGGTAACTGAAAATTGGTGCAAGTGTTCGAATGGTTTTTTTTTGCATCACCGATAGATTTATTAATGTGTGCGTTCAATGAAAGATGAGAGTATAGAGTAACTCATAGATAGTTAACTTGCTTCTGTCAACTGATGCATTCACCGTTAATAGTAATATCAGGCAGAGAAGGAGGAAATCTTTTAGTAAACAGTATAGCGTGCGATTTATCGGTATTTAATTTTAGCCTCCAGCGTTTGTAGAACTTGTGAATAGTATTTTCCGCATTTTGTAACCTATTGTAGATGGTATCAGTTCTGAACAATGTGCAAAATAATACCAGATTGTCAGCATAAAAACCTGCATGGACAAAGGATATATTAGGAAAATCGTTTAATAGTATTAAAAATAGGTAATGACCTAAAATGCTTCCTCGCGGAACAGTTGCAAAAGAAGTTTTAAGTGTTGATTGTAAATGTAGGTGATGAATGTAAAACGTTCTATCGCTTAAATAGGACCTAATCAATTTAACGAGATGAAGTGGATAACCGAATTTAATTAATTTGTACAAAATCTCATTGTACCAGGCTGTATCAAAGGCTTTCTCAATATCAATTAACAATAAACCAGTGTGCTTATTAGGGTTAAAATTGTCGGTGATGAAATCAGTTATTCTGGCAACTTGATGCACTGTTGAATGACCAGCCCTAAAACCAAATTATATATTTTTGAGAATGTTGTGAGTTAGAGAATAAGTTTGTAACCGGTTTAGTATAATTCTTTCGATGACTTTACTAAAAGTACATAATAAGATAATGGGACGAATATCACTAATATCTTTACCAGGTTTTGGGAGAATAATAATGTTTGCTATTTTCCACTTAGACGGAAAATAAGTAAAATTAAAAATTTTATTGATTAATTTAGTAAGATAAAATATCGTTTTACGAGGAAGGTGCTTAACCATAGTTGCAGATCATCAGCACCGCACATTTCATTTCTTAACGATTTAATACATTTATAAGTTTCAAATGGTATAACGAAGGAAAACCTATCCGAAGAACATGTAATTAGTGATTTTTTTACTATTATTTTATAGTAATGAGCCCGCGGAACCAAATCATCACTAAGTTTACTAGTGCCTGAGAGATGAGTAATTCTAGTTTGTCAGCTTGTTTATAAACGGGCTGATTGTTATAAAGATTGGTTAGTGGGGGAAGCGGTACATTCTGCTTTGACAATCGGTTGCATACTTTCCAAAGAGTATTGTTTTTAGGCGATAAAGTAGATAGATACGAATTCCAGGTATTATTTTTTCAAAAATTCAGTAAACATCATAAAATTCGTGCTAGAATTAAATATTTAGACCTGACGTTAACGTACGCAGAAATGAATCTTAATCTAGCAGTTTGGCGCTAATAATAGTTTTTAATAGAGATAATTTTAACAATACTGGGAGGGATATTCTGATAATATTGGTGTAAGCATAATTTTTTTTAATAGTTAATTTTGCAGAATCTAATGTAATTTTGGTTAGGTTAGCAACAGCAGCATCAATAGTACCAATACAGTCAAAAGTGTCTGTCAGACAAATGTTAGTATTAATTAATTCGTTAAATTTTTTCCAATCCGCATTTTTGAAATCAAAAATTTCAGGTTTATTATTAAATAAACTACATTTATCAGTTGCCATTATATACGACAAAATGGGATTATGATCAGAAGACAAACATGAAATTGAAATAGGAATAGTAATACTATTAAAATTTTTAACTAAGACTAAATCTAATAAACTTGGATTTTGCTTCCGCTGGCTAGGAATATACGTAGGATCGATTTTAAATTTATATTTAGACGATGCTTCAAGTAATGTATTACCAGCAGCATTATTATTGTAACAATTCCATGATTTATGCTTACTATTGAGATCGCCTATTATAATAACAGAAGCATACGATCTACATATTAGACCTAAATCATAATTTAAATACTTTGAAACAGTGGTGTACCGATAAGCACATAAAATATTAACGATAGATTTACCTAACTGCAACTCAATACCCAACGTATGTAGGCATTTCAGCGGTAATAAAGGTAAAACGTTATGACTAAGTGCATTTCTAACTATTAAGGCTATTCCACCACTACGTTTCTTATTGTCAGATCTGTAAATGTGATAGCCAGGTATATCGCTGAGTTTGGTTTCGCAAATAGCGGCTATATCAACGTGATACACGGAGAGAAAATGAATGAATTCATTAATTTTAGGAAAAAATGAATTAGTGTTCCAGTTAACTAATGTGATTTTAGACCCATCATTTTCCATGATTTAAAAATGAAAAAGAAAAACTTAAAATGATAAGCCTTGTATAACAGTTTCAATTATTATTAAAAGTTTTGTGAAGGAATCCGCGTTTCTGGATTCTGATAGCTTTCTACTAACATCTTTGAATACTGTAAGTATCCTAGTTAAATTTAAGTATCTGAAAATATTTATTACTTCTGCAAAAGGTGAGTACATACTATCGTTTGTAGAATTTGTGGAATTAGTGGCCTCAGCATACGTTCTCGAGTGTGAGGTATTTCAATTGCTATTATTATTACTACTACGATAATTCTTATAATTACTACGAGTTACAAAATTATTAGACGAATTTTTATTAATTTTAATCGATTCGCGAATACGCGAAAAAGTCAACGTCTTCTTTCTGGTCTCGCATTCGGTAGAACTTGCGATGTGGTTTAAATTGCAGTTCGCAAACTTTGTATGAGGAGATGTGCAATCACGGCTCTCGTGCTCAAGTCCACACTTGAGGCATCTACGAGGCATGTTACCATTAGATAAGACATGTCTGTAAATGTGACAGCGATAACACTGTAATACTCCTGTTCTCGGTCTTTACTTCTCCCAAGATACTATGCAGTTATCTATCATCTTAAAACTGGTTACTCTTTTAATGTCGATACCATCCGGGAAACTAACTAAGTAAACCGAATTTCCGTTTAAATTCAATTATAGCGAGAACTGGTGCTATCATCGCCACACATTAGCTGTAATTTCTTGAATCGTTAAATCGATCGATAAGCCTTTTAATACAATTTTTACAGGTTTACGGTTGGATGAAAGTACGTATAAAATGAAACGTTTTTAATTTTTAACGAATTAATTAGCGAATCGTAATCTTTGTTAGTGGTGACGTATAGAAAGAATTTATTTCTCCTCTCAGCCTTATAGATTTTCAATAAATAGTAACTTCTTTATAAGTTTTGTACGGCTTGTTGATAATCGGCGGAATGTTTATCTTGCCCGTATTATCATCGAATAAAACGGAATGTATAGTTTTCTCGTCCACTTTAAGAGCAGCAAATCGATTAGTAGTATTATTAAGAATATCAATATTATCTGGTGATAATTTACGTTTCGTACCACTTTTACCTTTACGTATGCCTGGTTCGTCCCATATATCCGACTTTTGTTCAGTTACCATATAACGTTGATATCGTCGTTACCGGATAACTGGTCTACTTGTGGACTAATGGATGAGCGGGGTACATCGCCACTATTACAAACACTGTGAATTACATCACGTCTGCGTGTTCTTGTCGGTGAGCGAGTACAGCGCGACATTTATAACGAGGAGGGAAAAAAGCGAGAAAGATAACGACAATAATAATGCGTTTCCTAACGGCAGACAGCAACGAAATAAAAACAACAATATGATACACGATACAATGAACGCGCAATTTAGATGTACAAACTACACGTATTTTGATAATGATGCCATATTTCCATTAATATTAAGATTTGACATAATCTGTTGTAGTTCTTGTCAAAATAAAATGTCGTTCCGTTATCGGAGGTTACTTATTTTACGATCACTAATTGACATACTCCACCGTCTGATACTTTTTCCATATATATTTTGAATAACAGCGATATCGTTCTGTAATTAAACGTTCTACATAGGTGCATTTTTAAAAGTTGGAGCGAAGATTGTTTTACATTAATCCAATTATTTTTCTGTTTGTACATACTGTTTAAATTACCAGAATTCCTTCTTTTTAAAACTTATTTGGTATCTCAGGTAGATTAAAATATGTCAAAGTAACTCACGAGTGAATGATTTAAAACAACTTCCCATTTCAACTGAACGAAATAACGCCTTTCTAGGTCTTCTAAACTCGTACTTTATTTATCCAATGATTCGAAAAAAATAATAATTTAAGAGGTCAAAGGTTTCGTCAATATATTTATTAATTGTATGTTCTTTCCTCTTTATTCGGATATAACTTTACCTGCGTGTAGTAAAGTGATACTTTGTAAAGTAAGTGAAGTGATTATCGTTATCAATTAGCGCGTGGATTACTTATGTACCGTTACGCGAACACGCGATAGAAACTGGATTCAATGTAATTGCTATTAAAAAAAATAAACTGTTTTTCTACTTCATTGCGGATTCATCATGATAAATAATATTGCGGTCATTGTTTATATAAGCACTTTTGCAAATTATATATATATATTTAATGAAAAAACATACGTGTGATATTATTAAATTAAAATTCTGTTTTTGGATATTACGAGTAAATTATATTTTTTGTTACTTTGAATTTTAGTCAATTCATATATATGAACCCGTGTGTTTCTTATTTTAGATTATGTAGTGATGCTGAGATATGTCGGCAAGTGGCAGAACTAAACGGCGTTCACTGGTTAGTTCACCTCTGTAAAGAAGAAAGAGAAAGAAATTATAGAGATGATGTGTTGGTAGCGTGTTTAGTAAGTATAACAATTTTTAATAATACTAAACAAACCTTACAGAATATTATAGTCCAAATATATATATATATTTTTTTTTTCTAGAACTAGGGGTGTTATAAAAAGTATTTATAACATTTGATAAATTTTAATGATGATAACACGAAACATATACAAAACTTTATCTAATATTAATTTGAATTATTATTTCTTAACACTATTACTGATTGTAATAACAGTTACGATCGTATCATATAAAAAATATTGCAGTTTCAGTACTGATATAAACTATTGAAAGCATCTCAGTATCTTAATACCTTACGTAGAAGATTTTATTTTAATATCATGCCGATCGAAAGATATTATACCGGGTGGTGATTTTAACACGAGGTCATTGTTATATGCAACAGATATCATTAACGTTACAAAAAAATTTATAGTAAGCTACAAATTGACTGTTAAAAATGAATATAATATCCGAGCTTCCCGTAATAAAAATGATATTGGTGTAATTGATTTAGTCTTAACCAATGAAAAATTCGGCGATCGAATTTGAAAAATTAAAGTGAAGTCTGCACGCCTCTTTTTACAGCATGATTAAATTTAAAAAATCAAGAATAGTTCCGTGAAAAAAAGACAAAGGACAGATTAAAGAACAAAGTTCAGATTTTCTCCTGTAACGAAAAACCAGATTGTTCTGACTATTGCTAAATTTTTAAAAAGTATATGATTCTTTTTTCTGTTACTTTTTCTTAGATTTGAAGTAATTACTAATTAGATTTGAGGTAATTACTGCTTAGATTTGAGATAATTACTACTTCGATTTGATGAAATTACTACTCTTAGATTTGAAGTAATTACGATAGTTCACAATTCTGCGGCGGTCTCCTTTTTTTAAATAATAAAATTATATCTGATTATTTTCATTCCTCTGGTATGTTACATAATTTTAAAATTTTATTTAACAAACACTAAATTTTTAATTAATCACACCAGCTTTCGTATGTTCATTTGTAATGCTTTCATGTCTTGCACTAATATTGGTTCTTAGTTTCTCTACTGCTAATTTTATTTCATTAATTAAAACTCTAAATTTTGTATCAACTACTTTTTTTCATGTCATCTATCCTTTTCTTCGTCTTTATATAGTTCCGCATAACTATTTTCTCTGGATGTTTGAGTTATGACTTGCTTGCGCTATATTATCACACAATTCGTTATTATTATAAGTTTTTGAATAATTCACTTCCTCGAGGGAGTTTTTTTCTCTTTCTTTTTACTCCGATTTGACTAGGATCCTTACCCCTACTATTTCTAATAAAATAAAATATTACTATTATTATTATTATTGTTATTTGTAATTCGAATATCGGGTTAATTAAAATCATCTAATTGTAGTAGATTTTCTTTTCCTTTTAAAATTCTAACACTTGACATACAATTGCATTAACATTATTTTAAATTACAATTTTCTTGTTAACCTTCCTAATATTACTACACTTATTATTTTATTTAAAGAAACCGTGGTATACGTGGGAACGGAAAGTTGACATTTTTTGTGGGCCCGAGAAAAAGTCAGTTTTTATTCCGTTAACTTTTAGGTCGCGTATTCGGTAACTACGGTGATCGGTTTGTCATTGTTGATTTTATTCTAATGATGTTATCTAATTGATCTTGACGTTTGATTATGTACTTTGCTATTTGACGCGCGAATTAGTTATACTGATCTTACTCTTTCCTTATATTAATTCGCACTGATCTTGTTTACTAGTAGGTGTTCGAGCTCTGATATATTTCATTCTGTTTGCGATGTATTCGTTCACATAAACAATGTCACATCAACACCATGCTGTTGCTAAATTTGTCAACAGTAATTGATACGTATATTCAGCTATATTCAGGTTGATCGACGATCCACGGGGTAGTTTATCGATATTATTTAACTTACAGCCGATGAACTCCTTTAATATCACAATCGTTCAGTTTCACATTTAGCTTCTACACGACTTGGCGGAATTTGTTCCTGATGTTCTCATCTTCCTAAAATCGAATACCGTAAACAATTATATTGTCTCTTTTTGTATATTGTTCAAAATTGTTGTATCCACTTCCTCTTTAATAGCTGTATTTTCTGTTTGACTCGAACACAAATATTAATTTGTGATACATTTTATATCCGCGATCTTTTCTTTAAATTTATTCACAAATTCGCCATCCATGCCAAAATAATCACATTTCATCAGTGATTTAAATATGCCAATGTTTTATAATTATTTTTAACAATATTTAAAATTATCAGAAAACTCGTATTTTTTTTAAACATTTTTATATAATAGATATAAAAATTTTAACATGAAAAATTCTATATATATTTCAAGATTTTTTCAATTTTAGTAATCGAAAAAAAATCATTCATGTTATAAAGAGCTGTGGATTAATAAATACGATATAAATATGTACTCACATACCTCGGTGTCGTTGACAAAGGAACATATACGCCAAACACACACCACATACTGCAAATCTTGAAACAATCAAAACGATAATGCATAAGAACAGCAGCATCACGTACAGTACACATCGAGCATTTAATTAATATTAAATTTAGATCGTTTATTTGGTCTCGGTACTGTATAGGAGATTGTTGATGTTAAAGACTCACTTCTCACTTTACCGTTACATATATCATGGCAAATTGCTCTTAATCCTTACAAAACGAAAACAATTTTCTTCACTCGTCGAATGCCGTTTTTACTGATCAGACTTCACGTTAGTGGCGTTGATGTAGAATGGTCTGACCAGATACGTTACCTTGGTGTCATTTGAGACAAGAGCCTAACCTTTTCCAAGCATATTGACTGTGCATCATTGAAAACAAACAAAGCAATCTGTTCAATATACCTCATTTTCAACCGTAAATCTCAAATATGAATAATAAATTAATAACCTACAAGTCAATCATTCAGCCTATTTTAACATATTCTTGCCCAGTTTGATCTTCAGTCTCAAATGCTAGTTCTTATAGACTGCAATTAGTCCAAAATCGATGTCTTAGATGTATCTTCAATGTCTCCCGTAGTATACAGTGAAATGTCATGTATGCATAGTGCTCTGCAGTTACCATATATAAAAGACTATACCCTTAAACTATCCAAAAAGAAAAAATTTCTCAGTTGTAGTGCGCACCGTAATAATTTACTTCCAGCAATAGGAAATTACGATTTCAGGGAACTAAGTACTAGGTATACCAAGTATAAGCATAGACGCATTAAACATAATGTATTATTCTCGTAACGTTACAATCAGATAGATTTATTAATTATCTGCTTACGATCCATGAATGAAAGAGTATCTATTTCTATTCCGAGAGAAATGTACGCATTTATCATCTTCTTCTTCTTTATCCAATTGACTGTTCTCAGTCGTTGGTAGCGACTATGGCGACAATTTCTTGATATAATTTTCGGTCTCTGACCTTGTGAAACAATTCTTCTATCTTCATCGACGACCATTTTTGGATATTATCCAGCGTTCTTCTGCCTACTTTTCTTTTTCCTGCTACTTTTCCCATGATTATGGTCTGCGGCAGTACATATTTCGGACCTCTTAATATGTGTCTACGCTGTTTCCCTTCGTTTGATCGTGTTTAATAATTCTTTATCTTTTTTCAATATGTCCAATACTTCGTTATTCTTCTTCTTTGCTGTCCACGATATGATACGACGGTAACACCACATTTCGAAGGCTTCTTTAGTTTTGATTATTTTAGCCTTCTCCATGTTTCGCAGCTATACAGCAACACTGACCATACGTAGCATTTTAAAACTCCGAGTCTTACTTCAAGACATATTTCATGCGTTGTTAATGTTTTTTTTTTCATTTTTATAAATGCTACTCTTGCCTGTCATATCCTGCATTTAATTTCTTCATTTGAATCCCCGGCTTTGTTTAGACACGCCCCGAGGTAGCTGTACTTGTTCACTACTTTTAATTCCACTAGTATTATCTTTGGTTTACTTTGATCTACTGTTACCATTACTTTAGTTTTCTTAGTATTAATTGTAATAATACCATATTTATCACCGGTTCTTTCTAATAATTTCAACAATATTCCCAAATCTTTCGCAATTTTCTGCTAATATTACCGTGTCATCTGCGTACCTTATATTCTTAATGATTTCACCTCCAATTTTGACACCTTCAGATCTATTTGTTAACGCTTCTCTGAATATGATATCCGCGTATACATTAAACAATGTCGGCGACAAAATACAGCCCTGTCTCACACCGCGCTGAATTTTGATTTTATCCGTCATTTCGCCGTTATTTAGTATTACTGTTGCCATCTGTTGCAAATATAAGTTTTTTATTAATCTTCTATCAGCAGTAATCCAATTTCTTGTAATATATTAATTAATTCGACATGCCGTACTTTGTCGAAGGGTTTTTCAAAGTCTATAAAACACATAAATATTGGTCGTTGAAATTCTTTTAACTTTTGAATATTCATGCAGAATAATGCATCTCTGGTTCCCAGTCCACATCGAAAACCAAGTTGCTCTTTACTTATATTTTCTTCACATTTTTGTCGTTAGCTTGTATTACTCGTAGTAGTATTTTCAATGTACGGCTAATTAGACTTATAGGTCTATAATCGTTACACGACGATGGTCGGAATCATAACTAAATTTTACACTAGCCATTCTTTTAAAATATCTCCTGTTTTATATATCGTATTAAACAATTGAGTTAGTATCTTGATGCTTCTATCATCAAACAGTTTATATATCTCCGCTACAACATTATCTGGACCGGGTGCTTTACGCCTGGGCTACTTCATCTTCTAATATATATAAAACATTTATCATAAGTTATGTTAATTATAAGTATACGTGTATATATTTTTTAATTTATATTTTATGACGAGAATTAAATATTTCAATTTTAAATATCGTAAACTATAAGGGGTATAAAAGTAACGCTTAAATTCTAATTTTTTAATTGTTGCGTTAATTTAAAATTAAATTTGTCAGTTATGGCAAATTATAATAAACGACGAAAAATTATGATTTTGTAAATATATATTTATTGTATTATATATTGTGTACGTAGGCATCGTTAAGAAAAATTGCCGGACACTGTGGGAAATCTTTAATTGAAGAATTGGACGCTAAAGAACTAGTCGAACCAAGATTCCTCGATTCATACTTCTTATATGCATCTAGGCAAGAGAGTTACGTTTAATGATACATTTTTCGACGAACACTAAACCACCAAAATATTGTCTAGTCTTATATTTTAATGCTTGTAAAAGCAATGCACCTCGTGTACTTCTGTAGTTATTATTTAATTCATTTTATTTCATCAACCATCGCATTCGAGTTAAATTATACAAGTAAACTGTTCTATTTTCGTCATTAACTTTTTTTTTATTCAATTCGCTTTATTTATTATCATTTTTATCTTTAAATAATTATCGTATTTTTCCGTATAGCATTGCTATTAAATGAGAATACAGGATTACATAATATAAAGATTTTAAAGCTATACTTAATTTAGAATTAATATTTTATAAAATTGATGTAAAGTAACTTTATATTTGTTTTTTCAGTCAATAATACCGTAACAGTTTTACCTGTAGATTAATTACATTTGTAAATTTCAAAATCATAAATAAAATCTTAGTTTTAAAGAGAAACTGTCGCTTATTAAATTAGTACGTGTTAAGTATGAAATAAGAAACAACATAAAAAAAGTAACAGTTTAACCTGTTATCATTTCAAAAATATTCCTATATTGTTTCGGAAGTGATGTACCCTGTAATCAGTTACTAAATAAATTTTAAGACGCTTGTTAATTTAATATGAAATTAATTCATTAAAATTCTCGCGAAAATAGCGTTGAATTGATTTCCATACAGGTCTCATCTAGATAAAACGATTTTAAAGAAACCAGTATCAATCTAAATTCTAAAATATATGTTATTTTGATTGCTGTTAGTTTTGAAGATTTTACTTACTATCATCAGAATTATTTTGCGTGGTGCTTCTAAAGTGTTGCTTAGACACAACATAATCAACGATTACATCAAGTAATAAATACCTATGTTGGATGTCGCTGTAGCATAATTGCTAGAGTGCTGGGCTGTCAACTCGATGGTCAAGGGTTCGAAACCAACTATCGTGACATAAAAAATTTCGAAAGTTTTTCATTATTACATAACTCTTAATTATCATGGAGAAGACAGTGAATTCCACACATAATAGCGCGCACATCTGCGTTGCGTATAATTAGTGCCTCGAATTTTGTATAAAAAATAAAAGTACAGTAGCTAGGCACCATGTTCGGCAACGAACAATACAACATTGATGATGTGTTTTAATGGCCACATATTCTGATTATTATTTCACAAAATGCAGCACCAAAAACATATTATTTTAAATAAAAAAAAAAAAATATCGTATGTATAGACTTATTAATTATTTAATCATTGCGGAGCTATATGTATTTAGATATTTTTCTTTTTGATACATCGACACTATCTATAGGACGTTTTATACATTTAAATTCTGATATTTATTTTGAGTACCCTAGAACAAAAAATTAAATTTTTATATGAATATAACTAAATTATGCTACGCATCATAATTTACACACACATAAGAAAAATAGTTAACTGATGGATTGAAGTGGTTAATCGAAATAGTTTGTTAACACAATTTTAAAATTACTGCTAATAAATACAAATTTCCTCCTTTAGAAAAAATTTAACACGAGTAACATAAGAGCCCACGTTAACTATTCATAGATAGTTATAATAGATACAACAGATATTTATTTGCGGACAAATATTAAATTGGAAAATATGCTGCATATAATATAAAGCGTAAAATTTGTTGACCTATTAACATAAAACAATGTGAATACAAGAAAGACCATTTAATTTTTTTTTCAATAGTTTTTCAGATAATTTATTATGAAGTAAAGATAATACGCAATATAGGTCAGCAGACTCCAATAGTTCTCCTTTTCTAACTTCACCGGTTGAAGCGAGGCTGCCTCTAACATATAAAATAATTTAGAAGACTGGATAACCAATATCATTCGGAATCTAGATACGGAAATAAAAAGACGATTGAGTTTGGAGGCTAGTAATAATTAGGTATTATGAAAACTGGTAACATGTAGATAGATGGAAACAGAGATAGGTTTACCATCCTAAAGTATGGCAGCGGACGATTAATTTATCATGAAGAACGATAGTATAACAAGTTCTAGTTAACTGAGATACTATCAACCGCTGTACAAACTGAACTGTAGCGTAGAAATATGACCTGGCTCATCTTCCCCTTATATCAATGGAAAAAATGACGCCCTCCGTACAATCCAATGAAAAGTCTAGATGTGACTCCACATATTATGAAATACATAATCCATCTATTGGGGTGAGACGTTCAGGTGGAAAATTGTTAATACCAAATTGATATGGTTAGGATAGTTTAGTTGATAAATGTTCATCCTTTGTTTTCCATCATAGATTTTTATTTGACCAATCATACTGCCTTACAGAAACTGAATTCAGACTATTTGTTTTTTTGTTTTAATGTAAAAGTGAAAAATGATACAGTAAACAATTTATATATTTCGTTTTCGTTCAAATAATACCTTTAAGTTTATTATCGTCTTTATTCGAAGACAATAATTGTGGGGAATTTATCTATAATTGTATTTGAACTATATTAGAAAAACGAAATGTATTAATTTTTCAAAACTGATTGGGAACCAGAGATAAATTTTGTTTTCTTTCGTAATTTACACGTTATGCATATGTTTAAGATGGAAAGAAAATTTATTTACATTGGTACGTAGGGTTCGTAGAATTCGCAAATCTTCAGATGAACCTAACCACAATGATAAGATTTGTATCGAGAGTTTGATCTCATACAATAAATATTTGTAAATGTTGGAAATTAGAAAATGCATCGAACACATATCAATGATATATGATAGTTTTTGTTTTCCTAATTAGAGAAATTCGTATCCACGTCCCTGTTAGGCTAGATTGCAGTTTAGACGAATTTTATTTTATGAAAACTATTAAAAAGTTATTTTTAAATAGGTAAATACACTTACCAAGATGTAAGAACAATTGTTAATTTCGTATAAAAACGATTTTAAAATTATTCCATCCCTTTAAAATGTTACTTTATTTACAAACCTGACATAAAACGAAATTTCGCCATTGTAGCGGTAGTGCCGTTTAATTAATAGTTTATTTGAAAAATTATTTTATTAAAATAAGAATAAAATTATTAATTTTAAAAATGATTTTGTTAATAAAACTTTAACAGAACTTTTAATTTTATTATTTTAGTAATCATTAAATGACCATAAGGTATTCATTATGGTTCCTCCATGGTTGGTGAAATCATAATTCCCGCGTACTGTTCCTAGTCATACTTCTTTTTTGTAGGAACACTGCTAATAATTTTGTTATTCCTTATTTTTTTTTTTTTGTTTTATCTTTGTAAATTTATTGTTTTTACAGTTTGTAAATGTGTTCTTTACTTTACTTATATTTAAGTATGTGTGTTATTAATATATATTATCTATCGGGTTTATGTGTTGATAAAGTAAGGCTATTAAATAAATTAAGGAAATCGAGGATTATAAATGTCCAAAATGCCACAGAACCTATGCCGACGACACCCCCAGCGAGGAATAGAGTGTTCACGTAAGTTATTTTATATTATATCACTCATTTTTTTTTCTTGACCCCCAATTCGTAAAAACGATGGGGTAAATATATTGTGTAAGTGAAATAAAAATAATAACAGATTGTTCAGAACCCGTCCAATTAAGTTTATTGAATTCTGAACAAACTTATAATAATAATTTGTATACGTAAATTGAAACTAGTTAAGATTATATAATTAGTTTATAAGTTAAAACAAGGTACAATTATATTTAAATATGTTTAGGATAGGTGTAATTATATTTAATTGCATAAATAAGTTTAAACTAAATGTACACGTTTTTTACGGTGATTTAGTTCAGCAGTCGCGAAAATGTTAAAAATTATAAATAGTTTGGTTAGTTGATCAGTACTAATATTGATGAAATCATTGTTACTATGATTATAGCCACCAAGTACTTGCTTACTGTTACACGTAACGCAATTTTCAGAGTATTCAATTTTATATTTATATAAGTAATCTTTAAATAGGCCATGTCCAGTAATGAATTGTACGTTAAAAAAATGTGGTACGAAAGATGTGTTACTTAGTTCTGTTTTCTATATTTGGGAAATAATTTTTAGCAATACCGTTATATTCATTCCATTGTGTTTGAAATTTCTGCAATAACAATACCTACCATAACAATACTTGCCATATAGCTAATAGTTCGATTTAGTCACTTTTGCTGATAAGTTTTTAATATATTCTGGAATCTTTTAATTTTTAACATATCTAACACTTGCGTAAAGTATGTTGGGTAACACTACACTTTTATATAATGTTATGCTCTTCTTATAATTTATTCGGTTATTATTGTTACACAATTTGTTAAATATAATTCAACATTTATTTAATTTTATTGGTGATGTGGTGAAAGTGATTGTAAAATTTTAAGTTATGAATTATTACATCTAAGTATTTAATTTGACTAACCATACAAATATTTAATCCATACTGCATTAAGTTTAACCCTTTATCGTTTAATTTTTTGTTAAACAGCATGTAAGTTGACTTGGATTCATTAATATCTAAATTATATTCTTTTAACCAGTTTTCAATTATTGTATAGACCGGATAAAGTTTATTTCCCAGTACATCTTAACCCTTGTCAGCAATTACAATTGCTATGTCATCTACAAAAGTGAAGATGTTTACATTGTTGGGAAGATTGATTGTATGTAATTGGGAGAAAACTATGTTCCACAAAGTGGAACTCCCATAGTTGTTTTAATACTTTTTTGAGTAATAGTCAATTTGTAATTATCCATTTATAATGTTTAGTATGCATTGTGTAGTCCTAGGTTCTTTAACAAGATTAATAATTTATTTAAATCTAACCTGTCGAAAGCTTTTGTTATATCTAGGGTGAGTAAGCATGTACAGTTATTTTTATTTTTGTACATTTTTATAGTTTGCAAAATATTTTCCGCCATTTCGGATGATCTAGATTTTCAAGAATTATTCCATTGTTGTCAACGAATTCCTTTGATTTTTTTTTTTTAAACAGCCCATAGGACTATAACTATGATACAATCTTAGCTGGTTACCTAAATAATTATCTATGTTTATGACATGGTTACTTAATAACTAACCACTAACTATTAAGTACGAACGGGTGTGGAGTACGTAACCCATTGGCTACGCATCCATTATCCGCATAACGGTATTTATATATTTACGTAACTAAATCTAGAGGTTGACGACGCCGAAGTCGCCGAGTTTCATGTTTGGTGTCGAGCAGTTGTCTTGCTTCCACGTTAACATGACTGTGCAGTCGCTGCCTGTGCGATTTCGCGAACTCCTTAATGACATCATTAAGAATCGGCACATGGAGATCGGAGTGAATATCGTCGTTAAGTATATATTTTTCATAAATTTTACTGAGATTTGATAATAGTGATATAGCTCAGTAGGAAGTTGACAAATTTGAATTTTTGTTCATTTTGGGTATGTCCGTTTTACTTAATTTCCAAACATGAGGATAATAGTTATATTTAAACAGGACGTTAATAATTTACGGTATTGCGTCTGTGATATTCCGTCTAATCCAGCTGACACTTTATTTTTAAGTAGTTTAATGATTACAATAACTTCTTCAGTAGTAATCGCTATGTTTTACGTTAGGTTCATATATTTGTGCTATAAAGGTTTTTTCATGGTAGAAGTTTGACAACAATAAGTTTATTGTATCATGTTCTGTACAGGCATAATTATCTAATGTTGGGATATTATTACTTTTTACTTTATTCGTTTATATTTTATATTTTAGTCCAAAGACATTTTTGTTTTCCATTAATTTATTCCAAGCTTTCGACTTAGCTTTTTTAATTATAAATTTATATTCTTTAAAATTTGCTTTATAAATACTATAATGGTTATTTTTTACATGTGCACTTTTACAGTTACGATACTTCTTATATAAATTATTTACTAATGATTTTTTTTTTGTAATTCCATGTTCCACCAGTATATAGTTGAATGAATTTACGTATTCTTGATGACTGTTCAGTCAACTTGTAATTTGTTTAATGTTATTTTATTACAGGTTACTGGCACATCAATCATATAAATTAATTTTCTTAAGTTAACTGCTAATTTATTGTAATTAATAACTTTAATGAGGCTTTCTTTTGTTTTTTGTGCAACAGGTATTTACGTTAAATGTAATATAATGATCACTGGCATTTAGTTCATAACTGACATCCCGGTTTTGAACTGTATCAATTAAGTTTCTAGTCACTAAAGTTAAGTCTATTACACTTTTTTGCTTATTCCTCTGAAAAGTATATTTATTTTTAATATTTCGAATATGTAAGTTATGTATGTCTATTAAATTTAATAATTTCTTACTTTTCATATTATTCACTCTGTCCCATAATGAATGTCGGGAGTTTAAATCTCCCAAACATATAATTATTCTGTATATACATATCGATAAAATGGGAGTATTGAGTGGAAACGTTATTTGACGGTGTGTACGTTAAAATAAAAGTAATATCATCAATTTGAACAATAATAATATTAAAAATATTGTGTATAAGAATAGTTTTAAAGGTATTCCTATATAATAGATCATCATGATCTTGTTGTGGATTATTTTATTAAAGTTTGTGGGTACATAATTATTTTTTCACTTATCACAAATAAATGTGATATCTATATTTTTGGGTATAATTTTTGCTATAGTGATTTTTATTATACTGTAAAATGTTTATAATTTGTTTGCATAAGTTATAAACTAGCAGTTACATAAAGTGTTATTTTATAAATATTAGAATACTGATAATTAATATTAATATATATTTCTAAATCTTATGTTAAGTAATTTCTTCATCGGTCGAAGAGCCACTGTCATACCACTCATCAGTTGATTTTTCTAATTTTTGTATTAACCTTTTGAAACGACCTCATTGCTCTATGTTGCAACAATCCGTAGTTTTCTGTTAGAATTCTTTTGAATCCATCAATATGGTTGGTAAAGTTTCTTATGATCTGTAATTGTTAGGTTAGGTAAGACATGGGAAAAATTAAAAAAAAACAAAAGGTAAATTGTGAATGCTTTCATTCAGAACGAGAAATCGTAGTTTATGGAAAACAAGTAAATGTTCCAATTCGAAACAGACAATTAAAACGAAAAATAGGTCAACAGTTGCTACATTTTATGTTTTAAATGACGATAGTGATAATTATGAATGCTTGCTGGTTAATGAAACAGCTCAGAAGTTAGGTGTATTACGCATTGGTGAAGAAATTTATATGGTTCAAGATGAGAATAAACCATTAAGAAAATTAAAAAATTTTCAACTCAGAATTCCAATAGATATGTCAGTGATACCTGTATCACGGTCATATCGTAGAATTCTATTTCAGTTACGTGAACCATTAAAAAAGCATATAGAACAATTAATGAAAGATGATATTATTGAAACAGTAGAAGGGCCAACACCATGGGTGTCACCGATTGTAATATGTCCAAAAAAAGATGGAAAAATTCAAATGTTTGTTGATATGAGGAGGGCAAATAATGCAGTATTACGCGAAAATTTTCCGATACCAACATTAGATGAAATTATCCAAGAAGCCGGATATTGCGAAATTTTTAGCAAAATTGGTCCCCGTTCTGCATATCACCAAATTGAGCTAGCACCAGAATCACGACAAATAACTACATTTACCACACCTGATGGAATTTATCGTTTTAAACAGTTATATTTTGGAATAAGGTGTGCGCCTGAAATGTTTCAAAGAATAATACAAAATTTAGTACAGAATTTATAAAATGTTTGATGATATAATTGTATTCAGTAAATGTGCTGCTGAACATGACAAACATTTAAAAGCGTTGTTTGACTGTTAAACTCAAAATGCATTAGAAATAAGTAATGAAAAATTCGTATTAAAAAAAAAAAGAAATTGAATTTAAGGGACATAAAATTTCAAAAAATAAAATTACACCTCACGATGAAAAGAAAAAATTAATTCGAAATTTTAGAGCACCTACAACGAAAAATGAGTTACTGAGTTTCTTAGGACTCACAAAATATGTATCAAGGTTTATCCCAAATTATTCCCAACTCACAACTCCACTATGTGTATTAATACAGAAAAATGCCATTTTTAAGTGGGGAAAACGACAAGAAGTAGCTTTTCAGAAAATTAAAAATTCAATGACAAAAATTAATACAGTATTTGATAAAAATGCAGATTTATCAATAATGACAGATGCTGGCCCTGATGCATTAGGTGCTGTACTAATCCAAGAAAGTAAAAATAAAGAATCAGAAATAGTACTGTACGCTTAACAAAGGTAGAAAAAAATATTCTCAATATGAAAAAGAAGCATTGACAGTTGTATGGGGTTGTGAATGATTTCATATTTATGTTTTTGGAAAAAGATTTGATATTTTAACAGATCACAAAGCATTAGAATTTGTGTTCAATTTTAAATTTCGTACAAATGTTTGCATTGAACGTTGGTTAATAAGATTACAGAATTTTGATTATCATATTAAACATGTACCAGGGAAAAATAATATAGCAGACCCATTATCAATAATAGCCCAAATTGAAACATCGCATGATTGTAATAATTGAATTCCTGAAAGTGAAGAAATTATTCAAATGGTGGCAGAAGCAGCAGTTCCAAAAGCTTTGTCATTTCAAGAAATAAAGGAAGCATCTGAAAAATATGAAGAAACTCGAGCAGTGTATCATAATTTACAAGCCAGTGCATAGTCAAATCTGAGTTAGGTATCTATGATGGCACACTACTTCGTGGTGATTTAATAGTACCACCAGTGAGTTTGCATAAAAGAATTTTGCGGCTTGCACATGAAGGTCATCCAGATATTGTCGGAATGAAGCTAAAAGACCGAAATCAAAAGTATGTTGGCCAAATATAAAATTTGTTAAATCATGTTTCAGGTGTACAGTTGTAGGTTCAAAAGAACGTCCTGAACCAATTCAAAATACTGTACTACCATCAAAGCCATGGGAGTACTTAGCCATTGATTATATGGGTCCACTACCATCTGGAGAGTACATATTAGTAATTGTAGATTATTTTGGTCGTTTTGTGGAGGCAGGGCTTACAAAATCAATTACTTCAGAGAAAAGAATTGGATTATTAAGAAAACAGTTTGCTCATTATGGGTTTCCAGAATGTATAAAAACGTATAATGCTCCAAACTTAACATCAGAAGAAATTTGTAATTTTTTTAATGATGCTGGAATTCGTCATATCACTATACCGCCACTGTGGCCAAGAGCAAATGGTGAAGTAGAGAGACAAAATCAATCAATACTGAAGAGATTAAAAATTGCAGAAATAGAAAAGAAAAATATTGAAGTGGAGTTACAAAATTATTTATTACAGTATAGAGTAACACCAAATATGTCAACGGGGGTATTGTTTGGCAGAAATATTCGTGATAAAATTCCTACAATTCAGAAGAGTTTACGCATGAATATGTAGAAATAGTTGATAAAGATTCATTGGCAAAAGAAAAAGCAAAACAATACATGGATAGACGATTGAATGCAGTAATGTCGGGGATAAAGTGCTGGTTCCAGCCACTCAAATCAATAAATTGTCACAACATTCAATCCAGTTCCATATGAAGTTATTGATAAAGAAGGAACAGAAGTACTTTTAAAAGACGATACGATAAAGTTCGACGAAGCATATCAACTATAAAGAAAGTAGTCAATGAAGAGAATCCTATGATAAAATCGCAAGAAAATGAAGAAAATGAACCTATGATATAACATCGCAAGAAAATGTAGAGGAATCAAAAGTTCTAAATCTGGTAACAAAAAGAGGCTGTGTAGTTAAAGCACCCGATCGGCTTAATTTATAATTTTAGCTTAATTGTTTTATTCTGTGTATGGTATGGGATTTTAGATTCAATAAAACAATGGGAGAATGTTATGTATTGGTATAATACCATATCGTAAAGCAAAAAGCCAATAAATATATTAACATTAAATTGTAATATTAAAATGTGTATTATGTATTACGTATATCATTTTCTTAAATAAAGTTATTATTAAATTAGTTCTATATTATATAATACCACAAAATACAATAGGTTCTGTTGGCCTTTGATCATGTCCATTAAGATCGTAAGGATAATGGGTAGTATATTGTTTTCGTTATGTTTTCAGCTAATAGTACTAACATATCCTTTGTTGAATGTTTATTTTTTTTCTTTTTCATATATAATTCATTTCCTTTAGTGAAGGTGTGTTTTGCAATCTTCGCACCACTTTTCTTCAGTTGTAATAAATATGCGAAATTGTTCTTCATATTTGATAATTATTGAATCCGGTATCTTGTTCAACCTTATCAGGTATTACAAAGACTTGACGACGGAAACTAAGGATATATTTATATTTTTTTTCGATAAGGCCGGCTTTAATAAAATTGATTGCTGAAGGTAATTTTAGGTTTATGTTAGTAAGAGCTTGTTTGAGATCGGAATATGTGATGAAACACTATATGTTTAGTTGCGTTTAATAATTTACGCGTCTTTATCTCTATATTGTTTATAAGTGATGAGATAATATGAATTGATTAGCTACATTTATACTAGATAGATATATACATATACGATTATTTGAAATAGGAGAGGAAAATAAAATATTATGCGAACCAACCTCATTACTGACGGCTTCTACGTAATTGTTGAGCGGAATGTTATCTACTGCATCGAGTATAATAGTTTGTTTACTATCCGGGAATTTTATAGATTGAGCCACTTTGCTATACACTGGTGCTGTCCGCCATTCATGTCGTAACGGAGATAGCAACAGCATGTGAAATCAATACGTTTTTTCACACGCACGTAAGATAAGAAACTTCGAATAGTAAATAAAAGAATGCTCGAATATAAAATAACAGAGCGCACGAGTATGAATATATTATTTGTTCTGTTGTGTCGAGACAGAACGAATAATAAGCAAACTGTGCTTAATTAAAAACGAAATAATGTATTAATATTATATAACTCATTCGATTCAAAAATCACATTTTTATAATCTTGATTTGGAGTGAAACTTTTTTTGTGGAATGTAAAATTTCTGTATACGAATAAACGTCGTTCGTTCGTTAGGCTAGGCTAGATTTGGTTAGGTTTGATTCGGCAAGTTAGAAGTAGAATTAAAGGAAAAAACGAGAATGCACATTCCTTATGGCTGCTATTTTCCGTGGAAGGTAAAATCATTCTAAATGTAGAAATCTACGCTAACACTTACTATGGGAAGTAACATGTTAAGGTTCATATTATTTCGATAGATGACGGCTGTGTTGAAATTTACAGTTAAGATCTATTTTTTAAAATTTTGATTTTTCTCAAAAAATTGCAGTTTCCGCAAAAAATTTTCACTATCAATATTGTAATTTTTCTCACAAATACTACTTAATCATGAGAATGTTACTTTTTCTTTCTAGAAAGTTTCATCTTAATTTCTTGTTAGTTCCCAATTATACAGGCATATTTTTGCCTACCAAATATGTGAAGTTTATATGTTCTAAATACGTCATTTGAAGGTATAATAAGGTAATATTTTTAACGTTGCAATCTAATAATTATTCGACGAGTTGTCTTAGAAAATGTTGATTTTGTTTTGTTATATTACATTTAGCCATTTAAATTAAAACAAATGATATTTATTCCTGATGAAAGAAATTACAATTTTCAAAAGTAGCCAATTAAAAATTTTGCCGAAGTAAGTCTTTTTCACTTAGTAGATTTTAACTTTTTAAAAACTTGTCTGGTGATAATTTTTTGGCATATTTATCAAGGTTATTTAATAAGATAATAGATTGAAGGGATAATATATTAATAAAAAAAAAAAAAAAAAACACTGAAAAAATAGCTAGAAGCAGTGACTTGTATGTAATGTTTCACTACATATCGGATAAACAAAGTTGTTCCACTGAAAATAAACGAAGTTAGACAAAGTAAACTTATATTTGACAAGAGTGTATAAGTATAAAAATAGGTGAATTCTGTTGATGAGTTCGAAATGTTAATATAAAGCAATGTAGGACTGTAGATTACATAAGTGCATTCTTGTCCGACTTTAGCTTCAATTTTAAATGGTCACGATTTAATATTATTAACTCTTACAGCGTGTAAATTATTTTCATACAGAATGGATATGATCAGTACTTAATGTTCTGGTATTTCAGTATTATGTAGTATCCGCTAAAGTTTGCTTCGTTTGACTGAGTCAAACGCTTTAGAAAAATCAACATAGCACATGTGACATGTATGTTTCTAATTGAAGTTCTCTTGCTTTCTCAATAATTTACCGTGCATTCAATATATGTTCTCTTGTGCATCGATTGTGCATGAATCCCGCTGTTCTGCAATTTGTGACGTCATATACGAGTTGAGTCTTTCATTGACTATATTTAAGAGAAATTTGCTGGCGTGAAATATGAATGCTATAGACTCAGAGGGTTTTTTTTTTTTTTTTAAATATCGCCAGTCTGTGGGATATATACCTGTGTTCCATACTTTTCTACAATTCCCATATATCAAATTAATTCCGTAATATAGTCCTTTTAGTGTTTCTTATTATGCTATCATTTCTGCTACTTTTGCCTCTTTTTAATTGATTCATTGCAAATATCACTTTTGACTTTAAAATATAGTGGGTTTTTCTATTTTCATTTCAATCTTGTTTTTTTGCTTCTTCATTGTGGTATACATTTTAGCAGTAATTTTTTCATATTTCGGAAATGCTTATGGGTATTAGTTTCAAATTTACCATCATTACTGGTTGCAATTATTTTTGTTCGCATTTTGAATTTCCCGGTTAGGTATTTTACGATTTTGAAGACCTCTTTTGGCTTGTTATCTTCCGCATGTTTTTGTAATATATACATTCGTCATATGGATATTTTTATCCTTTCTGCAACACATATTTTATTTTCTTATTTATTTAAATTTTCTTTTCTAGTGAATGATTTTCGGTCATCAATGTTTTCCTTATTTCCATCAGTTGTAATTGTAACTCTGTCATCTAATATTGTTTCTTCATTTTTGCATTATAGTTTACACTGTTTATTGCTTTCAGAATCCGTTCCTTTACATTGTTCAATGTTTTGTTTTTCGAATTTTCTGTTTGATATGGTATTTTATCTCTTAATAACACGTCGAAATTACGCATGATTTAACGGTATCATTTTAATTGCTTTCACTGTTTTCAGCAGAGTATGGAACTTTAACCTAAATTCTGTTTAGTAATTTGTAATCTGAATTACACCAGGTCCCTAGTTTCTTATAGATGTTTTCCAACGTTTGCTAATCAAAATGTAGTTGATTCTATTCTTGTACTCTCCGCTAGGTGATGTCCACGTAGATAAACTTCGAGAATAATTAGCAAGCAACTTGCTTCATATTCTAAGATCGTGTTCTGTGGTAAACTGCACAAGTCATTCTCCCCTATCATTGTGTTCTCCCAATTGGTGTGTACCTATAATTCCTTTTATATGTTTCCTTTGTTTAACTTTATCATTCATGTCTCCCATTATAACTACCATTTTTTTTTTTTTGTATACTCAAATTTTATTTTAATATACATATATACGTTTAACTTTTTTTATCCATTGCATCCGTGATATGCATATATACTTGTCATGGGCTTGGCGTTAAGTGTGATCCTTGTAACGTGTGCACTTGTTCATGTGTAATATAAATAAGACTTTTTTTTTTATTTCTACGTTGTACCGACAATTGTATGCCACAACCAACGGTGATGAATAGAAGAAGTAGGAAAGATAAAGAAGAGGCAAGGAAGGAAGGAAGGAAAAGGAAGAAATATATGCGACTAACATCTCCAGTGAGATAAGTTAGATCGAGGATGAGGTTAAAAAAAAGTACGAGTCTATTGAATTTAAATTAAATTAAGTTGATACATAAGTAGTACTATTTGGCACGAAATTAACTATTTTTTCAAGTGATCGGCAAGGCATCACGACACCATTTCCGTTTCTGGAATCGCTTGGGAGGGTTTTTTGGTAGACTAAGCGTATACATTTGCTTGATATTTGGATTACTGTAGTTTATTGATAAATTACCATCGTGGACATACGGTATTTGTAAATCGAAATGAAGCGTCAGGTTTGAGACATACCGCGGAGCAGATGCGATGGTACGCAATATCTTCGACTGTTGTTGCTGAATATGTAGATTACTTTTACTTGTGCTTCCGTATAATTCTATGCCGTATTTCCAAATTGGCGCCACGATTGAGAGATAGATATTTCTTTTAGATTTTAAGTTTAATGGTGATTTTGCAGACAATAATGGATTTAGCAGTCTAGTACTCGCTATCATACTTTTCCTAGTTTGAGCTACATGAAAACGCCACGTCAGCCGTCTATCCATGTACATACCAAGGTATTTGACCGAGTCCGTCTGCCGTATTACAGTATCGTGCAATTTTAGTCTAGGACATGTAATTTGTTTTGTAGTAAACGCAATGTGCTGACTTTTCATAGAGTTGAACAGTTTTGTGCCCATTTCACTATTCTATCTATATGATTCTGTACCGCTAGGCTAGCATAATTCGGGTTACTATTAGCAGCGAGAATGGCTATGTCATCGGAAAATGTTGCCAGGACCGTTTGGTTCGGTGTGTGTATGTTGGCAGTGTAGATTGAGTATAGCAATGTTCCAACTATACTACCCTGAGGTACAGATGAAATGATACCAAATTCATCAGAGAGTACGTCGTTTACCCTCGCTATAAACGATCGACCAGACAAGTACGATCTAAAGAGCTCGTAGAGATTTTTGAGAAGAAACTGACGTAGTTTAAAGAGCAGACCTCGGCGCCAAACCCTGTTGAACGCCTGTGACACATCTAAGAAGGCTGCACAACATATTTTTTTTTTTCGAATGCTGTTGAGATCCTATCTACTAGTCTATAACACTGCTGCACCGTTGAGTGCGTTGTGGGGAAACCGAACTGATGATTTGGTGTTAAATTAACTTTTTGAATTAATGGTTCCACACGATATAATATTAATCTTTCTAGAATTTTTGACAGTGAAGGAAGGAAACTGATCGGTCGATATGAAGATGTGTCAGTCTGCGGCTTTCCTGACTTGTGTATCATGATGATGACAGATTTTTTCCAATTCTTTGGAAAGTATCCGAGGCTTAGTGTACTATTAAATATGTATGTAGCACATGAATATAACTGCTTTTTTTTTGGTAAGTGAGAAAGGATTTCTCCAGTTATCTCGTCAAGTCCTGAAACCTTCTTTTTGGGAGTTGTCCGTATGCATTGTAATACTTCTTTAAGTGTGACGTGTTTTATGATGCTTTGAAATTCTAATGGTTTCTGTAAGGTGTTTTTCACAAATCTTTCTGTTTGCGTCAGGATTCGGTTTGAACGTGTTGCTAAGATGGTGGGCAAAAGCGTCAGCTTTCTGTTTATCAGATTTTGCCCAACAACCGTTATTTAATTTTATATTAAATGGCTCAGGAGTTGGCACAAGTAACTTTTTCATTTTAACCCACAAGGATTTGCTGTTTTAATTCAGTGACTGCAGTTGATAATCGAGCAAATCATTTTTATAGACGTTAATTTCTTTTTTTAGTTTACTCTGTAGTTGGTAATACAAATCCTTGAAAAACGAAAAACGATTACGTTGCCATTTTTTCCTAGCAGAGCGTGTTTCTTTTATTAATTTTCTTATTTTTATGGGAATGTAGAGGTTTTCTTGCTGTTTTTGGTTACTTGTCTGTGTGGAACTTCTACACGCGTTTTGGATAATCTCTGACAGACTCTGAACCGCCAGGTCAACATCATCTTCACACTTTAGCCTAGTTTTCAGATTTATGTTATTTTCAACTATACTAGACAAGGAGTTCCAATCCGTGTGTCTGTTGCTTAGATGTTGTTGTTTGTAGGATGGTCTAGCGTTGACATCCAAAATGGCTAACACTGGAACATGGTCAGAAGGGAGATCAATTACAGTATTGCATTGTTTTTATACTGATGCAGTTCACGTATTACGAAAAAATCTAATACATCGGGTAATCTGTTGGAATGGTTTGGCCAATATGTGGGAGACGTTGGAGTGAGGACATCGAGAGAGTTGTTACAAAGAGCGCGAACAAGTCTTCGTCCTGGTTTGTTAGTTATTCTTGAACCCCATTTGGGAGGCTTAGCATTGTAGTCTACATTACATATAAATGTCTTACCGAGATCTCTGAACATAGCATTAACTTAAATTTGTGGTATGTAGGATCCAGGATGACAGTAAATTGCCGCTACTGTAAGATCACCTCGATTTGTCTCGATGGTGACTGCAATGATTTGATCTGCATGTTTACTTGTAGAAAATTTTTTATACTGCCTATGTGAATTTTTAACCATGACCATGGTACCTCCATGAGCATGGTGCGCTGTGTACAAAGTGTATCCATGCATTTTCATACTTCGTTCATATATCAGATGTGTTTCAATAATTAAAGCAATGTCTACTGCATTCTGATTGAGAAAAATTTCCAAATTATTTTTCTTACCTGAAATACCATTTGCATTCCATAACATTATCACTAGGGAATTTTGAGTTACTGTTTTAACATTGTTTATCATTTATGGTAGTAATTTGTCGGTTACTCTTGTCAAGAGCGATATTAATGGATTTATTATGTTTTTAAATTCGTTTAAAAAGGAACTCAGCATTAAGGGGATATTTTCTTCAAAATAAGACTTATGACACAGAAGAGGTGAAAAATACTTGCAAAAGTTTAGTTGAGAATAGGAAACCAAAAGGTGGTAAAAAATTAATTTTAGTCACAATACCATCGAGAATATACTACCAAGTTGGCAAACTGGGAGAAGAACGATGTAATGAATTAAATATATTTAGACCATAACTTGAGAAAAAATATGTTAAGTTAATAGATTTACATGGACTCACCGGGAAAGAAAATCACATTTACAATGACAGAAGACACTACTTCGGAAACGTCGAAGTTACTCGAAGAAACATATACATTTAGTGGATATCCGGATGGAGTACATTTAAATATGGAAAGGTTGGAATTTCTCAGAGAAAAACTATCGACAGGGTATCGCGGGAGTGTTGAATAATGAAAGAATAAGATATAAATCAATACATCATTTAATGTCGGACTTATTAGAAGATTAAATACAAGAAATTGAAGATAAACAAGGAATTTTGTATAGATTGAAATTAAAATAAAGGATAGAACATATTTGGCATTGGTTGATATACAGATTACAATAATATCATAAAAATTGTGGGAGTAAATGAATAAAAAGGACAGATTACGATTGATTCCCAAGTTATCAGGGACTAATTAAAGAATAACAGGTGTAATTAGTCAGAATACAAGTCAGACTAAGGGATTGAAATGGATATTCAATTTTATTTAGTTGCCGGATTGAATTTAGATATGGTAATTGATTGCTAATTTAGCAGAAATAAATTTTGAAAAACAACCAGCGAAATTAAAAATAGGAAGACCTGAAAATAAAAATATGAAAGAGATGATTGAGTTTAAGGATAAACATGGTAATAAATTCGTCTAATATAAAAAGAAAAATGAGACCAATTATGAACTACAAATAGGATGAAGTAGGAGAAGATACGTAGAGCTCTGAATGAAGAAAGCAAGGTGGAATTAGAATCTATTTTTATCAAACACAAAAACATTTTGAGTAATAGACCGGGACGATTTTTTTTTTATTGGACTTTAGAATTAACCAATCTGTCCACAAAGGAAAAATTAACATTATAAAGTAATTTTATATTCTAAAATAAATTTAGATAAAGAATAATGTATATAAGGAATTCTTTCATAAAAGAATATGGCAATAATTTCAGATAATGCGACTATTTCTACCAGTCAGCTGTGGAGAGAATATTTTGTGAATAGAGTTAAAATATATTCATTCGTATTTTCCCCAAGGAAATCTCGTGGAGCGATACAATTTGGCGGTAACAAAATATTTGAGATTATTTAGTAAGTATAGACACACGCACTGGACACATTATATAGAACAATTAGAAAATATAATAATAGTGTCAAAAACTTCCACCGATAACAGTTCTCGCGGTGAGAAAAGGCTGTGGTTGGTTTATTAAATAGAGGAGTCAAATTTCCTGATGATGATATTTTAAATTACAAACAGGTTATAATTGAAGTTAAGAAAAGGTTAGAAAATGTCATAAACAATAAGAATAAACATTTTTCAAATGAAAAATACCACCTACTTCAGATTGCACTAAATGGTCAAATAGAAGGCAGAAAAAGACCAGAAAGAACACCGTGACTAGCTGACACGTGGAAATGGTATGGATGCTCAAGAGTTGCAGGAGGCTGCAACATTCAAGCCAACAGTAGCTGAGATGATCGCCAAACTTAGAACGGAGGCGTAGAGAAGATACAAACTATTGAATATTGTTCATAATCGGAATTAATAACCCGAGGTGTTTAATTTCATTAGTCCTAGTCAATATTGTATTATCCAATTTTATATGTAATTTATCTCAGTATACGAAGTCTTGGTTTTGTGTATGTTGCGTATTTCGTTTTACTATTATTTACTATTAATTTATTATTGTTCAACCACTTGAATATTTTGTCTACGTCAGTTTGAAGGAAGCATTACAATATCGTCATGTTTCATGTAGTATCGCATAAATCATTTATATAAATTAGGAAAAGGTAAAGTCCTAATACGCTGCTCTGTGGTACATCAGAGAACTGCACGATGTTAATTCATCGTTAAGTTTATCTATTTTCTGCATTCTCAGACGCTTTTAAACCCATTGTAAACATTACTCCTAAACCCACAATTAAAAAGTTTTTCTAACAGTATACCGTGGTCTAATGCATCAAAAGCCATAGATAAATCGAAGTACACCGACACAGCTAATATATCTTCCTCGAGGTAATTTGCATGCTCAAACAAGGCCGTTCCTTTATTGACCAAAAAAAAAAAAAAAACAGCATTCATTATTAAAAAATTGTTTTTTTCAGATAACTCAGTATCATATTTTTCACGCATTTTTTGAAAACTTTTGAAGTAGTATACAAATTGATACTTACGTTTGTTTTGTCACTACCTTTCTTGACAGTTGTAGTTCAAAATCAGCTTGTGGCATAAAACTTTTCATCATATATTTCTTAATTATTACGAAGGTAGCCGCGCACACAATTCCATATAATATCATATGCGCAATTAGTTTCTAGAGTGCATTAAGTTTTGTTTAGTTGCCTTTCGACCACACAAGTAGCGTCTAAAAAATGTTCAAATATTAATGTTGTTTGCGGTGTATTAGAAGTGAATAATATGAATTATTATGTAAACGCCATTATTTATATAATTATTTTTAGTATAAAAACTCGGATCGTTTTTCTCACCGTACAGTGGTATCTAGTGTAATGCTACTAAGTGCATTGACATCTGAATAGCTGTCTACCATTCGGAAGAAAACAGTAATAACAATCCGGACCCTGAGCCTTACAGCAATAATTATGATTAACCACTTCTAAATAGCTGATTCTTTTAACACGTGTCTAAAGAGTAGGGTATTGAAGTAATTCATTTGAATGGCTGTTCCTTTAAAAGACAGAATCGTAGAATACGACAGGATGTATTATTCCGATTTTTTTTAATATATAGCCTGAGCAGATTTTCAAATTAGCTCTCGTCGAATTTACCGATAGCAGTTCGGATCAGTGAAAGAATTATTAGCAGCTTTCGTCAACAGATAATGTTGTTATTATTGAGAGACCTCCAACAACTTCTCAATAAACTCAACACAATAGGCAAGGCATGTAATTTGAAGATAAACGTGAAGAAAATAAATTGGATGGTAATCATCAAGTAAAATAAACTTTACCAAGTTTTTATAATCACTCGAGAAATTCAAATACTTGGGATGTTAGATTATTGAAAACTTTGATACAGAAATAAAAATGAGATGCAAAATTAATATGTGAAATCTTCTCTGTGACAGATCGTTGTAAACATATGTAAAAGTATCCAATCTTATTATATGGTACTAAGGCAGCAACGCTGAACAAAAGAGGTAGACCGATTAAAATCTGTTTTCAAACGGAAGCCAAAATACATGTAATGTATAATGTATGTTGACCTCCGGTTTTTCATATTTTTATTATTGTATTTGTTTTTTCCACATTCTTTCTACCACTTTTATTTTTAAGCTGTGTTTATGATACTTTAATAATTCTATGGTAGCATTATATATCAAACACATTAATTTTTCTCTACCTAAACTCGGTTTCACAAAAGCATATTTAGACTTACAAGACATGGCTGCATGATACCTCTTCTTCACACCGAGATTCATTTTTACGTTTTTAAAAATCATGTTTGAGTTGTTAAATGTTTACTTCAACAGTTCTAGTTTCGATTGTTTTACCTTCACATAAGTAATATAGATATTACATACACATATATATGTATGTGTGTAAATGGTTGGACAATGTGTTATAAGCGAAGTAATTGTGATGCGAATTTCATGAAATGTTTGTATATATGTATGTAATAGTGTAACTTAATGACACTCTATCATTCGTAATCGTTACACTTTAATATTAGGTTTCCGTTAAACCAAAATTAAATTTAGTACCATGATAGGAAAAAGACTTAATTTATGTGTTTGTCGAAGAAAAAAAATTGTCGTAAAAATATTTCTTTTATATAAAAGAAAATAGCGATTATAGAAAGTTAAGAGTTATATTTTTATCATTCTCCTAGAAGATTATATTGATTTATTTTGTTTTTAATTTGAATGTAAAGCTATTAGATTACATCTACAGGTTGTGATATTAACCGTAAAAAGGATAATACAAATGGAAGTATTGGAAAATCGCGCGAAAATTTTTTCGATAATCTAGACGTATTAAAAATCAATGCAACTGCAAATTGAAATATATATTTAATGTAATTGTAGTTATCAATGAGGTAGATTTTATGGTGATGGATAATTGTTATACTTGCAAGAATATTTACTCATTTCTCATTGTTTCCCATAACATTACCCTATTTTCTATTAGTTATTTTAGCTTGATCTTAGGAATGAATATGATCTGCAGGATCGTTATACAAAAAAAAAAGAATAAAAATCGATTGAGCATTTATATAACATTTACTACGTAAATATTATCATTGCTTATTATTCTAAATGTATGAATTAACAAGGAAAATATGTACAATATTTATAAAAAATATTAAAAATGAAAAAATACAAAAAAAATAAAATAAATACATAATGGACGGAAAAGTCAAATAAAAATAAATACACACACACACACATATATATACACAAAACATACAATATGTATGTATATAAAGCAGGCGTACGCATAAAAAAGAGCCGATTTTGAAATAAACGAAAAATAAAAAAATGATGTTAAAATATATTATTATTTTTTTGATCTATTTCCCCTTAAAAATTTAAGCAGTATTCGTTAAAATTTTTATGAAATACAATTTACATTTTCGTCAATTCCTATAAAATATCTTCAAAAACGGAGTTTTAAAAAATCTGTAACATTTTCGAAGTTTTTGTCTTAAATAATTTTAACTTTTAAGTATGAATCACACAAGTAATACCGATGGTAGTGGAGCGTTTTCTTAAAATGTGACAAATTATTCGAATACAAGATTTTACAAATTCGGAATAAAAGTAAATAGGAAAAGAATCAGTAACTTGCGAGATTTAGCAATTGTAGCGGTAAGTCTTCGAGAGTTACAATGTATGTTAGATCAACTCTCTGCTCTACGTCAAGAATATGGTATTCGAATTAATACATCAAAGACTAAATTCACGGAAGCTAAAGGAGGTGATCAAAACGTTATCAGTTTAAATCGTAAACAAAAATTTAATCGATGAAGTTATCAGATTAATGAACGATAAATTGAAGAATTAACAACAAAATTTGAAACAACAAAGGAAAATAAAAAACATTATGCTCGCTAATTATTCGTCACTCCAGCTAAGAATAAAAGTTATGAACTGCTATGTTATTCCAGTATTTTTGTATAGAGCGGAAACGTGGACCTTGCATGTCAATTAATGTATCCTAAGATGGCTATTAAGAATTTCATGGACTGAAAAAGTTTCAAATAATAATGCATCGAAAAGAGCTGGCTTTCAAAGAAAGCTCGTATACGAATTTGTACTAAAAGACCAGTTGGTAGAAGGAATTTATGTATAAAAAAAACATTAAGTAAAGGAGTAACATTAATGATATCGATGGACTCTTTACAAGAGAAATTATTGGAAATAGCCTACGCACTGTATAGGGTACAGCGTTAAAAGAGAAAATTTAAAACGCGCAAAAATTTACTAAACAATTACCAATACGTTATGGATTACTTTTAAATTTAAACAATTCAATGTATTGCTTAACGGAAGCTAAGATAACAGTCTTTTAAAAATGAGGTCGATTGCGAATAATTTGTTGCGCGCAACTTAAGAAACAGAGATATTATATATATATATATATATATAAATTAAATAAAAATATTTATTTACAAATTTACACAATACTGGCAGCTCCTATAGAGATACTTTGATGATGATTGTGACGATGATGACGATATGGATAAATATTTGCGTCGAACAACTGTTTACTATCTTGAGATGACGAATTAGATAACACACCGTCATGTTCATGTTCAGTTCGTCCTGTAATCAATATATCGTAATCTCATTTAAATATCGGTAATAAATTAATATAATCTACAAGTCAATCATCAGGCCTATTTTAACACACTTTTATCTGCTTGTTTTTTCCACTACTTATAAATTACATTATTTATATTGGTTTGATAATTTTATTATTATTATTATTATTATTAAATAAAGATACGATCTTAACTCATTGAAGTTAAATAAGTATCAAATTTAGTAAAGCGTAGCTTACTAACAAGATATTATCATGTTAGCCAGCTTATGGATTGACGTCAGTAGTCCACTGACCACAACTATGAAAATTAGTTTATATTAATATATTTATTTATCTAATAGATTTAATGATTTCATAATAGTCTGCCGGGTGGCGTCTTTTAAAACGCCTGATGTCTTGGCTAGTATCTAGTAAATTGGTAGCTTCCACATTGACATGTTAGTGTAGCGAATTTTCTAATCTCGTTTACAAGCGGGATGTGCAAGTCTCGATGAATATCATCATTTCTCGAATAATGGCATGCATCGACAATTGCTCTCAGTATTAAGCTTTGTCGAGCTTGGATCTTTTCTCTAGAAGACCTGCTGCTACAGCCCCATAACTGCAGACCATAAGTCCATATTGGCTTTATGATCTGCCGATATAGTAGACATTTGTGCCTTACGTCTAAAGGCGATTTCCGTCCAATAACCCAATATAACTGTTGAATTTCTTTATCTGTTTACATTTCATTCTGGCATGTATTTCCCAGGTCAGCCGCTTATCCAGGTGCATACCAAGGTACTTTATTGAGTCGACTTGTGGAACAGGTTTACCTGCTAAGTGTACTTGGTAATGTATATCTGTTCGTCGGTATGTGAAAGTTATATGCGCCGATTTTTCTTCATTGATTTTAACTTTCCAGTTTGATGTCAATTCATGCACTTTGTTCAAAGAGTTTTGCAATTTATTTACAGCTCAGAATGACTACTGCTAATGGCTAATATAGCTGTATCGTCGGCGAATGTAGCTGTCGTCGTTTGCGCATCCGTTGATAAGTCTTCTGTGTACAGAAGATACAAGATGGGACCGAGAACGCTTCCCTGCGGAACTCCAGCTTCTATGTTGTAGGATGCGGAAGTAACATTTTCTTGCTGTACTTTAAATTGTCTTTCTGATAAATAAGACATGAGCAAACGGCAGATGTTACCTGGCAGAATTCAGCTTAATTTATAGGTCAGCCCGTCGTGCCATACCTTATCGAAAGATTGCGCTATGTCTAAGAAGACGGCCGGGCAATATTTTTTCCCTCAAATGCTCTATTGATTACCGTTGTGATCCTGCGCACTTGATCAGTTGTGGAGTGCTTCCGTCGAAACCCAAACTGATATACTGATATACACTCTTCAACCGTAGGCAACAGTCGTTTGAGTAATAATTTCTCGAATAACTTTGATATAGTTGGCAATAATGAAATTGGTCTGTACTACATCAGCGTCTGGTTTGTTATGTTTTTTTTTACCATAATGATTTGCGCTATTTTGAAACAGCGTGGCATGTATTCTAAACGTAGACAAGCATTAAACAAATATGTCAACATAATTATACCTTTTTTTTTGTTAGTTCTTTTAGTACTTTTGGGGATATGACATCAATACCTGGAGCTTTCCGAGGATTCATATTATTATCTATTTCAGTCGCTACCTCATATGGTGTAAATATTATTACTTTTTCATCCGTTTTATAATTAATGCTGATATTAATAGTTGAAGGCATATTATGCGGTTTGAATACCCGAGATAAATGGCGAGCAAAGCATTCGGCTTTATCGTCATCTGACCTTACCCAGTTTCCACTCTCATCTTTAACGGATGGAGCATGTGTAATTGTATGTTTAATTTTTTGGGTAGCTTTCCAAAGAGAATACTCTTTATCCTCGAAAGGACTAAGATCTTTGATGTATGCGGTGAATGTTTCTTTGCGAATTTTTTTCATTAACGCGTTAAGTTGGCGACTGGTTCAATTAAATAGATTTTTATCAGGTGGACTCCGTGTATTTTGCCATATGCGTCGGACTCGTCTTTGTTCAGCGATCTTGAGTCGTACTTGTAATGGGTACGTGATTTCTTTTGATTTATATCTTTCTGGTTCAGGTGCAGCTGTGGTGGCTGCTTCAATAATTGCTTCAATAAAACTTTTTGAGTGTTCTTCCAAATCTTGTTTTGTTTTTAATCGTATTCTAAGGTTTATTTTCTGAACTAGTTCTTCCCGAAATTTATCCCAATTTGTTAGATTATTAGTGAGGTGTCGTTTCTTATTTTTTCGTATGACTGTTGCACTCTGCGTCAAGAGAACGGGGGTATGATCTGATGAAAGATCAATTACCCTCTCGACGTCTATGTAATTACTTGCAACTTCTTTTATAATGAAGAAATCTACGAGATCAAGTTTTTTCCGTCTGTCGGAAGGCCAGTATGTTGGTTTTCCTGAACCTGCAAAGCTGCACTGAAGTGTTTGTAAGGCTTTCAGCAGTTCCTTTCCTTTTATATGAACAGGACTTTGATTATGTATTGTAACTCGTTGTGAACCCCATGCTTCATTTTTAGCATTGATGTCTCCATCGATAATAAAGCGGTTACCGTAATACTTTAAAAACCGTACATAGTGATCGTATTTAATATTATGTTTTGGTGGGATTCGTAACTGCACTGCCCATCATTATTGCCACCGATACATCCTGTGCATATTCTTCATAGAAATTTGGCTGTTGGTAATGCCTAATATTTTGTCATATAATGACAGCTGCACCACCATGCGTTCCACCATCAGGATGCAATGTGTGATAAATTGCAAAATCTGAAATTTTTGGGTAATTTCTGTCCGTAAAATGGGGCTCGGAGATTAATGCTATATCAATCTTGTTAATGTTGAGAAATATCTCTAGCTCTCTTAATCTTTTAAGATTAAGCCTATTTGCGTTCCACGAAATAATCCGAAGAGAAATTATTTTTATCGTGCCTCTTTCGGCGTTGTTTTGTAATGGATGATTGTCCCCCAGATTTCTGGTTATGTTCATCTTTTAATTTGCCTAATCTAGTAGATAGATTATGGACTTTTCTTATAAGGTTTTCTAACGCCTTTGTAATATTACTGAATGCATCAGTAGAAGGTTCTAGCTGTGCCTGTTTGCTAATTATTGAACATTTGTCTGAAGGTTGTATAGTTATTTTTCATTTGACATTACCACTTTCAACTTGTTTAGCTGTCACTGGTGTTTCCTGTAAGCGCTGCACTGCTGTTAGCTTTGGAGCTCTGAATTTCTTTTCTATCTCGCGATAAACTTCACAGCCCTTTTTGCAGTTCACATATTTAAACTTTCCAGGGTCCTTTTCCCTGCAAGACTTTGAATCATGATCACCAGCACATTTGAAGCATTTTGTCAATCTACCACAACTCTTTTCGGTATGATTCCACTGTTGGCAGCGTTTACATTGTGGTATTGTACTAGTCCTGTGCGGTGCTTCTATTTTAATTTTGCAATAAGTGATATGAGTCACATTGTATATATCTGTTTGTTGTTGTCTTTAGGTTTTAAGTTAATGTAGAATAAAGGATAATATTCCCTTGTCTATCAATTATTTTGTTATCATTGCCGTGGATTTTTTAAATTAATGTTGACAATATCAAGTAGTTCGTGGCCCATATTTATTAATTCATTTTGTATAACTTTTATATCTGTAGTATGGTGTAGTCCTCTGACTACTACTCTATATGATCTTTCCGATTTTAATTTATATGGTTCGATAATTGAAAACTTATATTTAATTTCGTTTTAATTACTTTGTTTTTCTTTTGTGATGGCTTTTTTTTTCACTTTTTAATTTTTCCGATATTTATTAAATTTATATCGTTATAATTTTTATTTTTATGGATGGAGAGGACATTTGTTTAGAGGAGGGTACATTTATTAACTTTTCAAATTTACAAATATTACCCCCATTTTTACAATTTAAAAATTAAAAATATCCGTCGTTCGTTAATTTTATTATTCTCCACTTCAAATTGCAATACGATAACTCTTTCATACGTTACCATCGCATTAGCCTAATTTTTATTATAGGGTGGCCCAGGAAAGACGGACACGGTTTTGTTTTTTGAATAGCGCGGTTTACAACACAAACCGAGTGTTCCACAGTTAGTGTACACACGAGAGATTCATTTTTGTGCAGTTATTATGACATTTTATAACGAGGCGTGCGCATTTTGGGTGAAAATTTATTTTCGGCACGTAAATCGATCACAACAGTGCAGAGTTTCGAAAAGTTATTTTTTTCTTCGGGGATATTTTTGGAGCCTCGTTTACGAAACACGTCCACGAAATCTGGAAGACTTGAAAACTCGGATTTCTGAAGAAATTTCAAAAATTCAGTATAAGACTGAATGAATGTATTGTTAGAAATCGCCATCATCTGAACGATATTGTGTTCCACAAATGATTGTAAGCTAATCTGTCTGTTTCCTATTTTTAAATTAAATTTCATCGACAAATTTTAGTCGTACAGTTTTTGAATTATTCGAAAAACAACAAAGAAACCGTCCGTCTTCTTCGGGTCACCGTATATAATAAATGTTTTTATATTTTCTTAAATAATTTTTGGCGATTATTTTAAAATAATTTTTACGAATTCCTAAACGAAACTTACCGGAAAGCGACGGCGACGGACCTTGAGAATTGCTGCACATTTTCGTACTGTAACCGGAATCGTTGCACTGACCGTCGGTAACAGGATCGCAATCGTCATCATTGCGATCGTCGTCATCGGCTTCTTCGTTAGAAGAGGCGTAATTTTCCGTTCGTTTATTAGACCATAAATCGATAGCGGCAGGTGTGATGGTACGAGTAATGGAACGAATCGACTTTTTCGACGATCTAACATAATCGGACGAGCGGACGATATTACGATCAGTAGCGTTCCGATCAGCGTCGCGGCTATTATATATCGACGATAACGAATACATACTTTCGCATTTGTTACTGTTTAAATCGCGACAATACGGTAAATGATTAACTCTAAAATCGTCTATTAAAATGTTATTATTATTATTATTGTTACTATCGTTTTTTTGTCGCGTTATTACATTCAGCCCGAAATATTTTCCGTACTTAACATCGTCACTGCTGATTACTAAAGCTGGTTTCGTTTCGTTCAAACTACGATTACCGAATTTATACGATACTATCGAATCGTCTTTATCCGAATTTTTCTCCTTTTCTTTCGTCATCTTCCCAGAAGAAGAAGAACAACAATTGTCTTCGACCGTTATACGATTAGTTAAGTCTATTCGTTCGTTTTTCGCGCGATCATATCGATGATTATTGTCGAAAATATATTCTAAACTACGACTTCTTAAAACGGGCGAAGTACGGCAATTATCAAATCGACGAATATCCTTCGATTTACTTCCATTATTATCGTCTCCCTTACGATTTTCGTTATTATTATTATTATTGTTGTTGTTATAATAACTACCGATCGCGTGAAAACTGCGTCGATTATCTAGCGCTACGGCGCTCGTAGCTGCAATGCAAGAACGTCTTAAGTCTAAATTCTGTTCAACCGTTTTTAATCTTTGATTGATATTCTCCTCCGCTTGGTTAATACGTTTCTTTAACTGTTTCGTTTTCTTATCCAGATTCGTTTCCAATTGTTTGAAGAATGGCGCGCAATAACAAGTATATCCTACACCGATCGGACCCTTAAACGTGATTGATAAAAAAGTTAAAAAATTATACGTATAACCTTTTTTAAATAATAATTAAAAACTAAAATTTAATAAAAACGTTCATAATAGTATATAGAATACGTAGAAAATTATGTAGGGAGACAAAAGTCGATCTACTATAATAACCGATATTTCACATTATATAGTATTTGATCATTTGTTAGATATGGCAAAAGTCCCGAAGTACACAAATAATAATAATGGTAATAAAATATGAGAACATATAATGACGTTTGAAAGAAGTTCAGCTATATATATATGTTGTATCGTTAACATATTAAAAAAAAATCGTATATTTAAATAGTTTTTTTTTTTTTTTACAATTATACAGTCATATTAGTGCACATACATGCAAATAAATAACATGTATGTAACACTATTTTTACACACACAACATATAAAAAACGGACACGCACTATAAAATCATCTACATTTATATTCGGATTAAAAATTACATGCATATAATTCTATTTTATCTCATTCCGTCGAGCTTTCGCTTTTCCATTCTACATATCTTTTTCTAATAGTTTATTTATAATTGTCTTGTAACCCCCTTCTTTGAGTTTTTCTTTTAAAATCGCTGTATTTTTTCGTTTATTATATCTCATCAGCTTTTATATTCGGCATTTGTGTAATTATAAATTTATCAGTCTGATTACCATACTTTGTTCTCGGTATTTGTATCTTATAGTTTAGCGTGTTTTTCTTAAGTTATATTTCCCAATTTTCCTTTTGTCCGCATCAACACTTTTAAATAATTCGACATTTTTATCATTAAACACAATCCGCTTACATCTAAAACATTTTCTTTCAGAGAATGTTGTACAGATTAAAGTGTGAAGCAGTCTCAATCTTTTCGTTGTTAACATCGTAACGAGGCGATTGTTAAAAAGTTTCGTAAAATGTTTACTTTATATTAAAAACTCGCGTTTTCGTACTTATGACCCGTCGATAACATTTATATATACTATGGTGATCTAAGGCGATGGGGGTACCGAGGGACATATCAAATAAAATAAATATAAAAAGTAAAATTTCGTAATAGTTAACTTAACATAATATATTAATTTATTATGAATGTATTTCCATCGTAAGAGTTTTAGATCGTCAAAACTGATAAAGTTACATCGGAAAGCCATAATAACAAGCATAATAAACAGTAATAACCTGGGAAATAAGTACAATTTACCTTAAAATGAACAATGTCAGAGCTATTAAGGGAAAAACTGGGGAATAACGGCGGGTAGAGCCAGCAACTGGTGATCGCGTGTTGGTATGTGTGTGTATAGAGATATTGATAGATAGATATAGTAGTTTTAATCGAAGCTTCGTCTCGAGTCAGTCGCGTATTATTTTAGTACGATAAAAATCATAATTTTCTAGTCAATTCGTACCAACGAGATATTCGGTCAAATACGGAGTTATACGTACAATTCATTAAATAAATAAATAAACGACCGCGAATATATAGACTGTATTTGGATAATTAATTAAAATAATAATTAATTAATTACGTTCACATTTACGCAAATTGTGGAATCGTTGAAAATATACGGAGTACGACCGGAAAATATCAGCCCATCAGATACTGTGGTACCACAGGTCGTACGTTTTATTTTTTTATATAATTTGTTATTTTATATTGCTTATAAATTTATTACATGTCTGTAAGTTATTCGTGTGGTTTAGCAATTGTATGATATAAGTATTTGTTTTCTTTTTAAAATAATATTCGTTGATGTTTAAAAATGCGTAATAATATATATATATTAAAATAATTTGTAGTATAAATTAAATTCTAGTCGATGTATTAGTGTGTCACCGGCTGCGAGTTCTACAAGCAGTCCAGGTTAGGCACTGGCGACCACGATTATATAATTCTTTAATTATCAATTACGAAATAAAGTACATTTCATAATAAATTGGCGATCACGACGTCCAGATAAGGTACATTTCGTAATAAATTGGCAACCGACGACGGGATCAAGGTTCCGCGCAATCTTTAAGATATGGCTGAAAAAAGTGAAAAAATTGTCCTTAGAAGTGACAGCCGCCGAGCGTCTCAGGATGACTCGGTACTAGGCAACACGACAGTGGCAGAGAGTGCGTCAATTGCGAGTACTCCAAAGGCCCAAATTAGAACTAATACGGAAACCAATAACGATGACTTATTAACGAAAATGATGCACATGATGCAAGATCTCCAAAATAATCTTAATAATAAATTTAAAGAAAATGAAAAAAAAATCTTAAAAAATTAAAAGACGAAATTAATAATACCATAGATAATAAACTTAAAATACAAGAGGAAAATATTTTGGAAATAAAAAACCGATTAAATTAACAAGAAAAAAAAAGAAAATATGCTCCAAAAATGCTGTCTGCTTCTGTTAAATTTCAACAAATCAAAAAATAGACAGAACAGAAGCAGAACAGCATTTTTGGAGCATATTTTCACAATCACCATCGCATATTTTTAGGTAATTATATTTAATTTATATTTTTAAAATTATGTTTTAAAATGTTTCACTTGATAATGGCGTAAATGCCGAAAAGCTTTGTGTTTTCTTTAAGAAAATAAATATTAGTGATTTAATTAATTTTCAATTGATTTTTTTTTTTAAACCAAATAAAACATGAAAATTAAAAACAAAATAATACCATTACAGAATTACGTACACAATTAGAAAATAAATACGATGAACAAAAAATAGAATGTAATAAAAAAAATTAAAGAAGTAGATGAAAAAATCAACAATTATAAAAGTGAAACACAAGAGATAATAACTAACAAACTAAATCTATGCAGTCACGAAATCAAAGAGGAAGTATACAATATAAATAATTATAATATAGATGCAAGTCTAAAAACAATAAAAGCAGGATTAGAAAAAAACATAGATGAAAAGGAAAAGAAATTGATAAATGTAGAACGTGAAATAGCAATAATCAGGAATAATCCCAATACACATTCAAATAAGGTTATGTTTGGCATGGATCAAAAGATACGAGGATTTGGGGGTAAATATGTGAAGATACATGTTGTAGAATTTATAAGAGAGTTAAAATTAATATTTAATAATTATTGTCTGGATGATAGAGAAAAAATAGACCTTACAATTAAATATATGGACGGATCGGAACAAGCTTTGGGGAAAAGCATCTTGAACAAGTGTAATACTTGGGAAGAAGCCGAAACGAAATTAAAAAACCGATTTTGGAGCCAGGATGCCCAGCAACAAATACGATCGAAATTTTACTCCCATGAAAGTGTCTGTCAGTTGCAGGAAAATTATGAAGATTTTGCCATCAACTGGATGAATGAACTAGAATATTTAGATAATCCAGTAAGAGAGGAGGAGTTTGTCAGGATTATAAAACATAAACTGCCAACTAACCTTAAATTAATAATAAATTGTCAAAAGATAGATACCAAGGAACAGTTGTTGATCTGTGCGCATGAATGGTACAATATGGAAGGAATGTTGAAACCAAAACATAATAATGCAGAAAAAACTCGCAGGATCAATTTCATGGAAGAGAATAGGAATAATGATCGTAGAATTGACAATACATATTATAATCAAAAAGCCAATGGAAATGTGTATATGAGAGATACAGCAAATACTGATTATTAAGAGGAAAAAATAGCTCAATACAAAGATTATGAACTAATGGGAGACAGTCAGATGGTTCGCTTTTGTGGAGAGTATGGAAATATTGTACCTAGGAGAGGAATTAGGTTTAGAAACTTTCAAGCTGGTATGTGCATATCTGGGATAACAACACGAGGATTAAGAAAATGCGTCAACAGGAAACGGAGAAAACTGTTAAGAAAGGTAATTTTATTTGTAGGATGTAACGGTATCGAGAAACCATATGAAATTGAGAGTTGAAGAATACAAATTACTAATATCTGAAATTAAGAAAAAGGGGCAATTGAGATCATATTAGTGACAATACCTCCAAGGATGAAATATGAGTCGAAAAATGGTGAAATAAATTGTAACAAGTTAAACATTTACATTAAGAGTCGAGAAAATAGACAAGAGGACATAAAGGTAATGGATTTTCATGGACCTACAAGCGTAATGAGAACCAACGTAGATATGGATGGTGAAGTTACAACTAAATGTAATGATGCTTATTTTGCGAGATATTACCGAGGATATGAGAGAAAATTTGATGGGATTCATCTAAATAAAGAAGGATTAAAACTTATGGCAGAAAACTTGGAGCTAAATTTTTGATTAGCCGACGTGAAATTAGTGATGTTAAATCACGGGAGGTGAAGATTAAGAATAAAAAATTAATTTGTAGCCTAGAGACTGAATTATTGGAGGAACAGGAGTATGATGAATATGATGAGCCAGAAACATTAGTACCACGGGTTGAAGTTGAAATAGTTAGTAAGAAACATTTAGCGTTAGTAGATACTGGCTCACAGATCACAGCAATGTCACAGAAGTTATGGGAAAAATTAAATAAGCAAAATAATTTAATTTATGACAAATACAACAGTATGAAGCTTGAAGCAGTAGAGGAGATGGATGAAGTTAAAAAAGAACCGTTTATACTCAATCAGTTGGGAGAGATAATGATTAATGAGGAAAATAAGACAAAATTAATGAATGAATCTTTAAAAGGTTGTATTTTAAGTAAGGATAGTAAGATCCAACTAAAGTCCATATTATTAAAGTACAAAACAATATTAAGTAACAGGCCAGGTAGGTGCAATATATTTGAATACAAGATGAATACGATACCGCATAAAGCTTTCAAAAACAACAGAATTTATCCAATTCCAATAAGCAAAAGCCACTTGGTGAAAGATGAAATTCATAGAATGTTAAGTAAAGGTATAATTAGATCATCGGATTCTCCTTATAATAGTCCCCTTATTGCCGTTATTAAAAAATCGGGAGAAGTCCAGGTTATGTCTAGATTCAAGAGAAATTATCTCTGGTACTGAGTGATGAATGTGAGCCTTTTATACGATTAATTATGTTGATGACATTTGTATTATATCGAAAACAGAGGAGGAACATGTGCAACACATAGAACTAGTCTTAAACAAGTTAAAATCGACAGGAATGACAGTAAATATAAAAAAATCTGAATTTGGCGTCTCAAAAATTAACTTTCTAGGGTATGAATTGAGTGAAAGTGGTATATCAATGCAAGCAGAGAAGGTTGATCTAATAAGGAACTTTAAACCTCCAAAAACGAAGAAAGACATACAAAGCTTCTTAGGGACATGTAATTTTTATAGACGTTTTATTCAGGATTATGCATATTTAATAGAACCAGTGTCAAGATTGCAGAAGGAAAAAGAGGCGTTTGTATGGGGTGAAGACCCAACAGCAGGCATTTGAACAGTTTAAGCAAAAGTTTGGGGAGAAAATCTACTTACAAATGCCAGATTATACAAAACCTTTTTTCGTACAAACAGATGCTTCAGATATTGGAATTGGGGGAGAATTGTACCAATTTGATGGTTCACATCCACGACCTATAATGTTTATATCACGTTTACTTAATAAATATGAAAAAAATTATTTCTGCACAGAGAAAGAGTTATTAGCTATAGTCTATGCAGCTCAAAAATTTAGAATTTTTATAGAAGGACACCGAACCATACTTCAAACGGATCACCATTGTCTCAAGTTCTTATGGGACAGTAAATGGAAATCACAACGGTTGATAAGGTGGATGCTGTACCTACAAGGCTTTAATTTCGAATTGGATTATATAAAAGGTAAGGAAAACGTAATAACCGATAGTCTTTCTAGATATTTGTGTGGGTAAAATCAAGCGTGCAACAATCAAGTATTGATTGGAAATCTTAACAAAGTAAAAAAGAAATTGACAGAGTTTGTGCAAAGAATTAAAAAAGAACTACTTCAGGATGATAGTTGGCGAATAGTTATCAGCAAACTACTGAATGATCGAAAGTTAAGATTATATTATAAATACGTGGATGGTATTCTTTTTATAGATCAAAGTGGACAAAAAAAACTTATTGGAAAGTTCGTATACCGCAGTGCCTGATAATGGAGATAATTTGGGTATATCATGTTGAATTTGCATATCAAGGTGTCAGCAAAACAGTCCAACTTATGAAAGAAGAATGTTACTTCAATAACATGAGATTGATGGTAAAAAGGGAAATTAACAAATGCCAACTGTGTAAAAAAGTTAAGTATGACAATCAAGGATATAAACTGATTTATAAACCGCACACAGTTGCCCATCCCTTAGAAATGGTATCGATTGACATCTTTGAGCCGTTACCTATGTCGAGAGGTAATAATGTTAGATGGTTTTTCAAAGTTTGTAAAATTATATCCGGTACGTAAGTTGTCGAGTAAAATCATGATAAGCAAATTCAATGATTTCATTAAACAGTATAGTAAAATGAAAACCTTGTTATCAGATAATGCGACGATCTTTACGAGCAAAGCATGGACGGAGTATTTTGATAGGATTGGTGTTAAGTTGAAACATATACCTCCGTACTTTCCCCAGGGAAACCCGGTGAAAAGGTATAATTTAGAAATAGCGAAGTATTTGAGATTTTTCTGCCAATATTATTACGAAATATACCTTATCCCGACGTCGTGATCGCCAATTTATTATGACATGTACTTTATTTCGCAATTGATAATTAAAGAATTATATAATCGTGGTCGCCAGTGCCTAACCTGGACTGCTTGTAGAACTCGCAGCCGGTGACACACTAATACATCGACTAGAATTTAATTTATACTACAAATTATTTTAATATATATATATTATTACGCATTTTTAAACATCAACGAATATTATTTTAAAAAGAAAACAAATACTTATATCATACAATTGCTAAGCCACACGAATAACTCACAGACATGTAATAAATTTAATAAGCAATATAAAATAACGAATTATATAAAAAAAATAAAACGTACGACCTGTGGTGTATCTGCTGCTGCTGCCTCCGGATGGGCTGATATTTTCCGGTCGTACTCCGTATATTTTCAACGATTCCACGATTTGCGTAAATGTGAACGTAATTAATTAATTAACTATTCTAATGAATTATTCAAATACAGTCTATATATTCGCGGTTGTTTATTAATTTATTTAATGAATTGTACGTATAACTCCGTATTTGACCGAATATCTTGTTGGTACGAATTGACTAGAAAATTATGATCTTTATCGTACTAAAATAATACGCGACTGACTCGAGACGAAGCTTCCATGAAATTGATCCTGCGAGTTTTTTCTGCATTATTATGTTTTGATTTCAACATTCCTTCCATGTTGTACCATTCATACAGATCAACAACTGTTCCTTGGTCTCTTTGACAATTTTATTATTAATTTAAGGTTAGTTGGCAGTTTATGTTTTATAATCCTGACAAACTCCTCCTCTCTTATTGGATTATCTAAATGTTCTAGTTCATTCATCCAGTTGATGACAAAATCTTCATAATTTTCCTGCAACTGACAGACACTTTTATGGGAGTAAAATTTCGATCGTATTTGTTGCTGGGCATCCTGGCTCCAAAATCGATTTTTTAATTTCGTTTCGGCTTCTTTCCAAGTATTACACTTGTTCAAGATGCTTTTCCCCAAAGCTTGTTCCGATCCGTCCATATATTTAATTGTAAGGTCTATTTTTTCTCTATCATCCAGACAATAATTATTAAATATTAATTTTAACTCTCTTATAAATTCTACAACATGTATCTTCACATATTTACCCCCAAATCCTCGTATCTTTTGATCCATGCCAAACATAACCTTATTTGAATGTGTATTGGGATTATTCCTGATTATTGCTATTTCACGTTCTAGATTTATCAATTTCTTTTCCTTTTCATCTATGTTTTTTTCTAATCCTGCTTTTATTGTTTTTAGACTTGCATCTATATTATAATTATTTATATTGTATACTTCCTCTTTGATTTCGTGACTGCATAGATTTAGTTTGTTAGTTATTATCTCTTGTGTTTCACTTTATAATTGTTGATTTTTTCATCTACTTCTTTAATTTTTTTATTACATTCTATTTTTTGTTCATCGTATTGATTTTAAGCATATGCCGTTACGATATATCACATCTACGCGAACGTTACACTAAATATAAACATGGTAGACTTAAGCACAAATTTTTATAATTAATTTAATTTAATTTAAAAATCAATTACGCGATTTAAGTTATTATTACGACTAATTTAAAGTACTTATATAATATATAGTATAATAATAATAAAATTATACCTTTCTAATATTTCCAGCCAAATCTAAATAATATTGTTCGCCTTTTTTTAAAGGGTCGCTCGGTAATGTATCCAATTTGGGTTCTGGAAAATCTGAAGCATCCGGATAATAATGACAACCATACGGAGACCATGGAACTGCAGCTGCTTCTTTAGTGTCAGGTAAAACTCGTTTATCCTTTCTATCCTGTTTTCCGTCTTTCTTCTTACTGTGTTTATCTTTAGAGGACTGAAATACGATAAAATGAATTTATTTTAAAATATTAATAACTGGAAATTGAACATGAACAAAAACCGTTTTTCGAGCTACCGTATATGTTTGTTACCATCATCGGCTATTTTCTTATTTTAAAAACTTCTAAAAGAATTTATGAAAAATTCGACAAGAACTACAGGATATATTCATTTGGACTTAAAGGTGGGTATATCACAAGAATAGTAATATGAGCTGAACATGTTGGCTCAGTGATGTCGTGTATCAACATTACTGTTTGATTATCGAGAAGCCGTTGACTGCGTGAAACATGACAACTTGATGCAAGTACTCAATAAAGTTGGTATCACTTAAAAAATCCGAAGATTTATAAAGCAACAAATATTGGAACCAGGTCGCTAATAGTAAAAATGAATAATCAGGAGAAAATATGTGTCGGTATATTTCAACCGTTCTCAGTTTGAAAATGAAAACTGTTATTGTTTTCGAAACGGTATGTAATATGTACAAAGTTTACACCGAAAAAACGTGTGAATATATGAATATCAACTAGGAAAGTTTAAAAGTGTACTTAACGAAGTCTTAACATGTTAAACATATGACTACGGTTTTCATGCGTATTCTTTGCATATAAAACGCTATTTCATATAGTAAATATGGTACTTCACAAAGCGTTTAGGCTGGCACTTGACGCATATCGAACAACATCCATTGCTCATCTGTTTCAGAATTACCAAGGGATCTGCCCATCAACATTACATCCTTCTAAAATATTATATTTCATCTACACGGTTCAACACAATAAATTACTCCAACCATAGCCATAAAAAACTATATGCTATAAAAAAATTTGCAAAAAAAATCAGATTCATCCCATTTTCACAATAAATCCTATCAATCCTTTCCTAATTTTTCTTTGACACATATAATCTGTTTTTACTGATACCTCACTTATTAAGTACCGTCATTCCACAACACGCGGTAATTAAAGAAACTTTTCATAATCTTTTAAATTTCACCAGATATTCAATATTTTATACCGATGCAGCGCCATCATATACAACAACGATACAACTTATCGTCCTCTACCTTGTTACTTTTCCTTTTTATTACATAAACTCTTTTTGCAATTATGCAAGCTGTTTTCAAAACTTCATATGAAACTGTATTTATACATTCGCTATGCTCATTCCTACAGGAAATCAAAAAATATATTCATTCTTTAGCTGGAAAAATTATATTAGCATCTGAAGAAAGAAAAATATAAGTCTGCGTAGTAAACTGGTTGTTGGGACACAGTTGCCTAGACCAAAACGAAGAAGAAAATTAGGCAGAATTGCTTCACGTATGACTCAAGTACAGTTTCTCTCAGCACCGTCCAGTGACATACACTAAATGTTCTAAAGAATTGTATCACTAAACGGGCGAAATCTAGATTTTTACAGGTACAGAAATTCATTGGATACTGATCTATTTAGTTAAACGTATCCTCGTGAAAGAAAAAGTAGCACTGTTATGTGTTCGCACTAGTCACTCTAGATTAACATACTGTTACATATTAAAGACCAATCCTTCTATATGTTTACCATGTAATACTCAACTATCTATATCACATATTTTTCTCCATCTACTACTCACTTCGTTTCAATCAACGAACCATTTACCGATTCAAACCAAAAAAGGAATAAAACAACTTTTCAACTAATCAAAATTTATCCAGCTACTGTAATAACTTAATTTAATTATTTTTTATCTTACACTTATATAGTAGTTTGTGATACTGCAGTACACAGGGGAGTATAAAATTTTTTTTTTGTATTATTTTGTACGCTGTAATTTAGGTTAATAACTACTTTTATTTCTAACCTTTGAACTTTGTTTTAATACAAAAAATTATATTCCAATAATATCTAAAACTGTACCGTTAATAATAGACTATACATAATTCATATCAGAACCGGATTATCGATTTCATTTGCCTTTTTCGATAATACACGTACAATACATATTCTGTCTCACCTTCACTTTAACTGAAGGTTGCGGAATGTCGACAATTTTACGAGAAGCATTTTCTGTCGATTTTAATTTTGTCCGAGACACAACGACATTTCGTAATATATTCACGATTTCGGTTAAAGATTTCCTTATCGCGATATCTTCGGCTGTTTCATTTTGCTGAAATGAAAAACTTAATAAGCGACGGTCGAGATGTATGGTGAAATAAATATATACGTGAAAGTTAGAATCGGATACCCAATTATATAGTTGAATATTGAATAATAATAGTACTTAAATAACAAAATTGTTACGTTCAAATTAAATATTTTTCACCAAAAATACTACGAATTAACTAGCCTTAAAGTAATTTTTTTTTTTTTAAATTTAACTTTCGTGAAGACATTGGTGAACTGGTAATCTACAAATAATGTATAATACGAAAAACGGAATCATATATCGTTAATAACTGAGAGTTTGTCAGAATTTATAAATAGAATGAGATAAAAAACAAAACAGTTTTAATAATTTGGTAGAAATACATGTTTGTTTTGATATAAGGTTGCCCATATAATATGTTCATAATCATATATGTGTTTTATATATTTAGTATGCATAAATATAAATTGTTCGAAACTTTGTTTCATCAAAGATATGATTACATGAGACAATTTAAACACCATTCTGTCTATATCTTCGCCGACATATTTTTGTTATATCACATGATCTCTGCATTGCTATTTTGGTGTAGGTATTGTAAATTATCTTCTATTTTCCTTTGAAATCTATTCAGTATCTTAATATTCAAGATGTTATATATAAATTATATATAGAAATAAATTATGATAACGTAAAGAATCATGAAACACAGTATATCGCTTATTGAATAAGTGCAGCTCAGAAATATTATTGCAATATACAGATCAATTTAAATATGTAATTACGTATAGATTAATAACTGTCATCGATAAGATAACTACAACGTATTCGATATTTATTGTTAGTCATCACAACCCATTGATTGATGTATCAATACAAAAGATTTTTATGGATAAGAGAAAAAATACATACAAAGATAAAAAATTAAACTGGCGAACTAACGAAGATGAAAAAAAAACAACGATATAAAGAATAATTATTTCAAGACATATTACTTCACAAAAATGTTTGCACAAAACACAAAATTTAAATATTTTATTACTTTATTTAAAATTGATTTGTTACAATTTGCTTCCAATAAAATGCGAGTTAATTTTCGATGGCTCATCGCGGCAGCTATATGTAGTGCAGTGTCACCGTTCTGAAAATAAAATTAGTTTAATAAAAATAAGTTAATGTTCTCACATACACACAAACAATAAACAAATATTAAAATTGCTTTATTCTAATAATGAAACTGGAATAATCAATATATATATAAATATATATATAAATATATATATATATATATATATATATATATATATATAACTATTCTAAACACACAAAGTGGAGATTAATGGACACATCAAGTAAAGAAGGCCCATTGACATGAAAATTGATAAAGAACATTACCTACATGATTTCGATCAACAAAAACATTGTTATTGAATCGGCTAAGCGACGTTTCTTGGCCCAAGAGGAGCTATTGCTTTCACGGGTATTTATTTATTTTCCAGAAAGTTAGTACTCATCTCCCGACCAACTAAATAGTTGGCTGATGTTGGCTAGAAACCATTTTTAACCGTAAAAAAATCTCGGCCTTAAGAAGATCTGAACTGAAGTCGTATGAGGAGAACGGCTAAGGGGTACCGTTACACCACGAGGTCCATGACTTGACTTTATTTCTCTTTATTTTCAACCCTGTACCATGCTTGTTAACTACTTTATCTTGCATATCACTAGTTATATTATCAATCATAAAATCAGATACAGAGACGGTTATTAACAAAGTTAAAGTTATAAAAGCAATAAGACGGTATGAAATACTTGCTGAATTAGGTCCTACGAAAATGAGAAAAATTAGTCGATTTTAAAGTATTTCCCCCCCAGAATGAAATGAAAATGAGAACAAGAAGAGGGTTATTCTATATGAAACTTATCTCTCTTCCCATAAATCTTCAACTACTACGCGCCCGTCTTCATATGGAACTGCCTTTCACTCTTTGCTTTCTCTATTTTCCTTGAAGAATCCTACTTCTTCAACATTATTTTATTTCTTAACTCCCCCATAATTTTAGCCGGAGACTTCACCACACCCCGCTACTTGGAAGCAATTATACTAACCACAAAGGTCATTTAATAGAAAAACTACTATGCGAAAGCTAGGTGGACAATTAAGCAAACTAAGCGTAAATCGTGGCTTGAATTCACCTTTATAGCATCATCAACTGTAACATGGTCAAAAATTCGGTTTCTTAATCAATCGCAATGCTCCCTCTCTCTCTAATCGAAGGCTTGTGTTTAAATTAGAAGAAATCGTTTCAATTTTGCAGATCATAACTAGCAATCCTCCAATTGCTACACTAGGCTAGTCAATAAACAATACAGGGACTCACGCACTGAGTCCTGACCTAGAATCATACAATAAAGAAATCATATAAGGGGATTAATTCTCTTGCTGTTAAACATATAGAACAAGTTTCTTCGGGAAATGACGGGTTTCAAATCAATATGCTAAAACACGCTCCTTCATCAATGGTCTACAAATCTTTAATCGTATCTGAGCTGACAAAAGTTTCCAGAGGCTTGGAAAACTGCCGTCGTAATTCCATTGTTAAAACCAACTAAAAATTTTTCAGTTTCGAAGAATTATCGCCCCATCTCGCTTACATCAGCCTTATGCAAGAGTAAATCGCAGTTTATACTGGTTGCTCGAAACCAAAGGTCTTATCCATCCATCTCAATGTGGATTCCAATATAAACGTTTCACTCCCCACCACCTATTTTCTGTACAAAATGCTGTTGTAGAAGCATCGTTGAATCAACTTTTACGCTAGGTCTTCTGCTGAAACCATACCTAATTTATTTATAATTTTCTTACTAATCGAAGTTTCTATGTTCGGATAGGAAATAAATTGTTATCCGTATGTTCCTTACTAAATGGAGTGTCCCAGTGCTCTTTGTTGAGTACTATATTCTTTAATATAGCTATTAATAATTTAGTTGATGCACCTACCAGTGCATAATCTATTATTACAATTTTTATACGCTGTCGAACCTTATCTGCCGGAGAACATATTCTTCAGGATTGTACTAACCGATTATCTGCCTGATGTTCGAGTAGTAGTTTATCTTTTTAAAATAGTATAACTGTCGCGTTACACTTCTGACCTCTCTTTATAGAGAATTAATTCCAAATGAATCATCAGTCCGCTACTTAGGTCTGGTTCCAAACTCCAAATTAACATGGAATCAGCATTTAATCTACATAAAAGAAAGGTGCTAAGGAAAATAAACATTCTGAAAAAACCATCCCACCTTACTTATGGAACTGATCGAATTTACGCATCCATCGCTATCTGACACGATTAAACATTGACTATGGTGCATCTATTATTCCCCAGGAAAACCATCATTACTCAAGTCCTCAGACATCATTCACAATTCAGTTTTTCACTTAACTACTGGAACATTTCGGTCTTCATCAATCGACAGTCTCTACTCAGAGTTATAAGAATGATCTCTCGATTCCTCCTCGCTAACTTTGAATCCAGTCAGAAGCTTCTGGATTATTAATTAGTTTCATCTGTTATTTCATCTTTTTCAAGACCACGCATCCTCATTCAGTTTTTTGACTAAAATAATCAAAATTTATAATAATTTTAAACCAAACTAAACTGATAATGGCAGTGGAAAAATTACAAATATAAATGTTTAGGCAGCTGTATAATAAAGAGGTTGTTTCTTTTATTAAACTATATAGGAAAACATATCTTAATACTCACTGAAACCATGAGTGTTCTTTTACAGCTATCTATTAAAATTTACAATAAGCGTATTAGTACTCTCAATATGACAGTGGGTTCGGCAACTTCAAAGCGTGGAACTAAGGTGAAATTTACGTGCTGCGTCGTCCGTGGAAATGAGATAGAGGATGCGATTACTCGATTGGATCAAACTCTGGCTATTTGGTGCATATTAAAGTACAATGGGGACAGTCAGTACCTAAACTTAAAGAAATGTTTTATCATTTTTGTCAGTCATATTTCGAACGCCAAAAAGCTTGTTAAAAGGTAAAATATATACTACTATTCAAAAGACAATTACAAAAGAGCTCTGGGTTAAACATGGGGATCTTCTCCTATAAAAATTTTGTATTCGTCAGATTACGAAGTGGTCATAACTGTACACCTAATCATCTTGCCCAGTTATAGGGATCATCAGGAATGGAGTTTGTTAGGTACGTAATATTGAAAATAATATCGATCATCAGATTTGGTCCTGCTCCAAATACAGAAATAGAAACAGCTTTCTGTTCAAACTTTTATTAATAAGGAATACGCTACCAATAACGCTTGAAGAACAGAATTTATTGTAGATCAAATTTATAATCCAAACAGCTCACTTAAACTGGCTAAAAAGTGAAAACTGGTAAAAAAAAAGGATGTGTTCGAAAAATTTAAGCCTGGACACTAAATACAAGACGTGGATAGATTCAAAAATATGAATGATATCCCGCCGTTCGAAATGTGGTGGTTAGGTTAATTAAAGTAGAATATGGAAAATTCTGCGAATATAGAAAATTAAAAATTATGAAGGGTGAAATTAATTAAAACTGATCTAACACATTAAATAAAACTTAAGTTGTTTTTTTTTTTGCACAAATAATGAGAAACTGCGACAATAAGTATGGTCGAAGAAATGAGAGATGCTAAAGAAAATTCATGATCGGATGGTTGGATAATGCCAAAAGACAGTAGAGTCATAATGGAAAGACACTGTGGGATATTATAATCTACGCAGAGTGATTAAACAATACCCAAATCGAGTGGCAAAATGTTTAAGTTATACCAAAATCAATAAACTGTAGATAAAATATTTTTTTTCTTTATTTATCTCATAAAACAATTACATTTACGACATATTTCAAATACCATCCCATAATTATAGTATAACAATTTTTTCGACGTCATACCTTATTCTGATCGGAAATACGACATTTAGCACTGATAAGGATGCGCATAACACCGGCGTGACCATAACGCGCACTTGTATGCAACGCTGTATCACCATACTACAAGTGAAAATAATAACAAACAAAAATATTAATTTTATTTTTATTTTTGCGATTAATTATTTTCTATCTCGAACAAACGAAATTAAAAAGTTAATTACAAAATATCATCGAACGAATAACAAGCGATCGTCACGCTAATTAGGTACTCAACTATATAGTATATTTTTCCAATCATTGTCAACTCACGCCGTCTATATTGAGGTACCATTAATACCATTAATTCTTAATTAGACTATAAGTTCAATGACTTAAGTCGGTAAATATAATTATCTGTTTACGTTGAAGATTTCTAGTCTGATATTACTATGTTACTTTTATACTTATACGATTATGTAAACGCTCTCGTGTATTTAAGCAGAATCCTTAATGACACCGTTGGCGGTAGCCATCTATAGAATCATCTAAATAAACACATATCGATTGACATATACAATTGTACGTAACATAATATCTGATGCAATTCGGTCAGTTCTCAATTGAAACGCGTATTGCAGCCGTATACGGTAATATCATACATTTGTGTCAGTTTTTTTTTTTTTTTTTTTTTAATGTAGCTCCAAGAAAGGACAGCTACTTCCTTTCTGCAAACTTAAACTTTAGTTTGAATAAGCAGCAATCATGATTATTCAACACGTGCAGAAATTTAACCCAATGGTTTTTGTTACGTTAACAACCAAGTCAGTAGGTTTGAAACGTTTAAGCCTTCTTAAGTCACGATCTGCGGGCAAAAGTGCCAAGGCCTCCGGATTCAGATGATGATGAAGTCTTCTGTGGTGTTGGTCAGCATAATCATGTATAGTAAGACCTATTTGATCTGTAAATCTGCATGGAGTGCATCATTTCGTTGGAACCAGCGAGCATTGGTAAAGCCGAAGAAACTTATTCTGAGCTCTCTGGATTATTTTACGATTCGATGCTTTACTACATCCCCATATTTCCACATGGGACTTATAGAAATTTTAAAATAATAAATTAAATGTACAACAATTCTGCATGTATTAACTAAAAAAATTAATGTATGGCTTTTGACTCTTTCGAAATTTTGACCTTAGTTCGAACCAGGAAATGCTGAATGTAAAAATTCTAATATTTCATAAAGTTTTACTACTGTTTAATGATTTGTTCATACAATAGTAGTTTACAGAACGTATCCAGTACGGATTGCATGCCCATTAACCAGTAAAATTATCGTGCTTTAGACGTAATAAGTCGAACTTCGTGAATCCTCTACGACATACGTTAATTTAAATATAGTATTATTCCCGAAGGAAACATTTATTATTACCGTCTCGCTTCGATTCCAGTTAATTATAACGGTATTATTACTTACGTTATTCTGAATGTTGGAATCGCATCCGGCTAATAATAGTTCACGACAACTTTGATTGTGACCTTTCTGACAGCATAGATGCAAAGCTGTAAAGCCGCCCCAATTTTTGATGTTCAAATCAGCTTTTTCGACGGCTAACTGGGCTATCGTCTGACTATATCCTTTCCAGCTAGCTTCGTGAAGAGCCGTATTACCGTGCTAAAATTTGATAAACGTCGTAAAGTAGATACAACTTTATGAGGCACGGGAAAGTTAAATATAACGATACCGAAAGGATGATAATTTTTCCGTATTCAATTTCGTCGTCATTATAAATAATTAAAAAGTAAAATGGGAAAATTCGCGAATGCAATTTAGCGAATAAAATTTATTTCAGTCAGATTGTATTAAACACGCGTGAATATTTTTAAAACGGCGATACATGCTATATCCATAAACGAAACCGGAACGCTTCGAGGTTGTACCGACACAGAAAGAAGAGAAACCCTCTGTGGTAATTTAGTTCCAAGAAAACCAATTATGAACAACACAAATAAAGTGAGTTTTAGGCCATGCGATCCGACTGACACTCGACGCTACGACTCTGGGAACGTAAGTATGAAATAAACGACCTGCTACAGAGGTATGGACAACCGGGTTCTCTGTAGAAAATATGCGACTGGTAAGAGTAAAAATAAAAGTGGATTGTTATGGAAAATAGCTACTTGAAACGTTCGTGGTATGAACCAGATTGGGAAACTAGCAATTAGGAAAGTACGAGTAGAAAAAATTCGATTTTGGAAATGTCGGACATCAACTACAGATTAAGCGGACACTATGTCACTTCAAACGGTAACTTAGTCATCAACTCTAGCAATGAAAAAAAAAAAGGATATGGAGTTTGCTTCGTTATTAATAAAGCAGTTAATAATAGTGCGGTTAGTTACTTAACTATCAATGATCGAATTGTACTTGTAACGCTGCGAACAATTCCCGTTAACACGGTATAATCCAAGTATACGCGTCAACAGCGACCTCGACAGATCAAAAAATAAATAAATTTTATGAAGAACTTAACGACAAGATTAAATTCATACCAAATAGGGAGATACTGATAGCTATAGGAGATTTCAATACAATAGTGAGTGAGACTAAAAATGATAATCACGTGAAACATATAGCTGGTAGATACGGTATAGGTAAAAAAAACAGTCGAGGAAATATGGTCCCCGATTTCTGCGCGAAAAACAAATTGGTAATTACCAATACGATATTTATACGTAAATTATACACATGACAGACACCCAGTGGTCAAACTAGAAACTAAACTGATTACGTGTTCATAAGAGAAAGATGATCATTCGTTAAAGACGTAAAATGTTATCCAGGACTGCACTGTGGGACTGATCACAATGCATTAGTTAAATGTGCGTAAAACTAAAACGACCATCAATACAGAATAGAAAACTAAACAGACAGTGCCTAGGGCAGAATAAAAAATTTATAACAGGAGTCGCTACTGAAATTAATAGTAAAGCGGAAGATGAAATGAACAAATGCAGATGAATTATGGAACAGACGCAAAACTGTACTAGTAAATCAATCTAGGGATAAACCAAAATAAACATGATGGATAACGCAAAAAACATGGGTAATAATTAAATAAAACAGCAACTAAAGACACGCGGTTTAAAGGAGAATGATAAACAAATAATATATAATGAAGTTAGGAAAAAGTTGAATTTCCGGCTTCGTAAAGACAAAAATGAATTCGTAACAAAAGATGCGAAGAAATTGAAAGTGATTCTCAAAAGGGTGAAAAAAAAACCTGTTCAAGAAGCTGAAATATCTAACTGGAACTTTATAATCAAACATGAAAACTTACCACTTTATCAGCTGAATTTACATTAGCCCCCGCTTTAATTAATAATTTAACAATTTCCAGATGACCTTCCGCAGATGCTATTTGCAACGCTGTATATCCAGCCTACGTAATCAAATAATAAGAAAAACCAATATTATCCATCGAATAATAACAATAAAAAAACAACAAAAAGAATAATTTATTAAAATATTAACACGAACGTTAATAAAAATAGTAGCAACATTAAAAAGACGAAAACAACATTTCAATTTTATTTTCAATTTATTTCAATATAACACTTTTACGTTGCAAATAAAACAGTTAATGTAATATTCTACTAATACCTGCAAGAGCGTCGATATAGTAAACAAAGAAACAGACAAAAATTTATAACCGCTCCGTTAAAATAAATATAACCTAATAACCTAAACCTAATGAAATACACCATTTTAAATTATGCGAACGAGAAAATTCTAAGCAATAAATAATATCTATAATTAAATACATAAGTATGTGATGAAGTAACCTATGCTGTCCGATTATATATATATATATATATATATATATATATATATATATATATATATATATATATATAGTGCGGATTTCTCGGCATTTGCCGAATCATTTTGCTGCACGCTACAGAAGATCTGATCACAGACAAATTCGAATTGGAGTTCGCTGATTCTACAACCGAAATTTTATTTTGCCGAAAAGTGCCGAAAAACAAAATAAATGCCGAAAACATGTCGAAAATGATGATTAATACTATATTAAACATTTTCCACATATTAAAAAAAATCCATTGATGATTTTTTTTTAATTTCGATTTTTAATCGTGTAGAAGTGGAAAAGTTTGTAAGGTCGTTCTATGTCATATTTTCTGTCTGTGACTAATATGATAGTGTGAATCGCCCCATTTTACTTTAACCGTTTACTTTTACTTTTCATTTCTGTTTTCTATGTTGTTACTAGTTTTGTTACCGGTTTTGGTTTTCTCTAAATAAAGGTGTGTTGTGTTTATAATTAAAATTTGTTTTTTTTTTTCGATTCGTTAGATATTTTAATTTTTGTTTACTTTATTTCCTAATATTTGTAATTTGTTCTCAAAATGCCAAAATCGACCTCTGCAAAAAGTGTTTTATTAAAAAGATGGATTCAGATAAGAAGAATGCTGTGGTAGCTAAAAATACCGGATATATAGATTTAAAGAAAATAAGTAATTTTTTAGTTGAAGGGGAAGGAGAAATAAATACGCTTAGTCCTACTGAAATTAGCGCATACAAATACGCGCCAATTACGTCGGCAGATGTGGAAAGAAGTTTTTCCCATCTGAAAAATATTTTAAGTGATAAACGTCACCAATTTGGCGAATTAAATTTTCAAAAACATTTAATTATTTCATATAACGCCAAATTATTTAAGTAATAGTGTAATAATTGTATATGTACAGTTAATTAATCCGAAATTTCATGTACTGTAGTGTTTAAGTGTAATATTTTTCTATATATATATAGTATTTAATAAATCCGTAATTTCGTATACTGTAGTGTTTTATTATCTTTACTTCGGTTTTCAATGCTCATATAAAAATTGTATGTAAAATATAAGCCTTTTTTTATGAATGCTGGAAAATGCCGAAAATGACTTTTTAAATGCCGAAAGACTTTTTAAACGCCGAAAAAAAAATTTTTAGTACCGATAAATCCGCACTATATATATATATATATATATATATATATATATATATATATATATATATATTTATATACACTTATATATATATATATATTTATATACACTTATATACATATATATATATCTACGATCAAAAGAAATAACACACAATATTAAATATAATAAATAAACAAAATAGTGATCACTTGTGCCCAGGTTATACACGATGCTATAAACAACCAAAACTTATTTTTCAATAAAGCTGTCATAATAATAATAATAATAAAACCGAAACTTTATTTTTTTTTTAACTTGGAATATTGTTGAAATTTTGTACATAAAAATGAACGATAATTTGTAAAAGTTAATTATATTCGCACAGACTGCATAATACATACATACACATCCATGCGAACGTACATATTACCACCCATTTCGTATACATATCCATTTAATCTTCAACGATAATAATAATAACAATGAAAACAAAAATAATTATAATTATTATCATTATTATTATAGGTTTTGTTGTTGTTTTTTTGAATAACTCAAAAAATATACGACCAAAATATTGGAATGAAATTTTATTTAAAAATAGGAAAACGGAAGATAAGCTTACGATCATTTTCAGAACACAATATCATTCATACGATCACCATTTGTAACAATATTCATTCAGTCTTTACAGAATTTCCGATGACTTTTTCGAGCATAGGTCGCTGAATTTTTGAAATTTCTTCAGAAATCCGAGTTTTCAAGCCTTCCAGATCTCGTGGACGTGTTTCGTAAACGCGGCTATTAAGGTCTCCACACACACACAAAAAAGTGAATCAGAAACGCGGTTTAGCCCATACACGTCTAATTTTCATTTATATTCACTCGACGACAGCCTAGTAAGGTTAAATTATTTTTTTTAGTCGACTCGTTGCGACGGAATACATTCACATCTTGCTTTTGAAGCGTTCGTCCGGGAATCGAGATAATATATATTTATTATCTGGTAAACAGCGAAGCAAAATAAATACAATAGCAAAGAAAATGATAATTTTCCAAAATTAAGATCTGAAAAATAAAAATTCCCGTTTGTTCGTCGATCGTAAAAAAACCCCGACGTACTCAAATGTCATTCGTTATTATTTATTAAAAAAAAAAATAAAATAAAAAAAAACACATCCAGACGTTATAAATAAATAATAAATACAACTTATTGCAAAGAGAAAATAACCGTCGATAAAATAACGAGGGTGAAAATGAAACACCTTCGCATGCCACTAGGTGAAATCCGGATAAAGCTAACTCGTGTGTTAACGATTACGAATGGACTACTTTCTATGTTTGTAGACGCATGTCAAATTAATAACAAGCAAACACGAAATCGGAACACGTAAATATATTTTAACGATATTTTTGATTTAATCGTTCACGCTACATTTTTAATCCATCACTCGATCCTAACATAACTGTACGGTTAATCTAGATGATTATCTTGCCTCGAAATATGAGTAAAAAGTACTTTACAATTATTATTGCTATATATATATACATATATATATATATATATATATATATATATATATATATATATATATATATATATATATATATAAAGAACATAAACTTTTTCAAAACACGCCCACTCGTATATATATATATATATATATATATATATATATATATATATATATATATATATATAAGCAAAACGGCAATTACATCTTAAAATATGTTTTCACATGAATAAGTTCACGGCTCGTTACACATACCAAGTACTGTTACAAACACGTAATAGACATTTTTCATAAATAATAATAATCATGCAAACATATTATAACCATTAAACGTTTTAATGTATAGACGAAGTTCTGTTAACACTTCCCAGCGATTTTTATTTTATTTTATTTATTTTTTAAACAGAAAATTCTTACGGATAAATTTAGAAATTTTAAAATAATAAATGTACAACAATTCTGCGTGTATTAACTAAAGAAATTAATGTATGGCTTTTGACTCTTTCGAAATTTTGACCTTAGTTCTAACTAGGAAATGTCGAATGTAGTTCATAAAGTTTTACTACTGGCAATTTTCTCGGGGAATATTTTTTATCGTAATTATGTATCATATAATTCTCGATTTTATTTCACTTTATTAGAAATGATAAATTATATCGATCAGTTTGAAATCATCGAATTGTATTTATCGAAAATTTTATATTTCGTATTTTAGCTATATTAGACGCGTTATTATCAATTTATTTATTTTATATTTTTGGCTTCCACAGCGGTTTACCGAAATTTATTTACACTCTTAATCTTAACGAACGAGAGGATTGAAATTTTTAAAATTTCTTAAGAATTATTTCATTCTCAAAGGTATTCTTAGCCGATGTGTCAACTTGGGAAGTACGGCAACATCATCGACATACGCTATTACTTTTGTCCCCTCAGGTCAGTTAGCCTTGAGAAGCGGGTTTATAAAAAAACTGGCCAAAGCACGTGTCTTATCACGCTTGACAGCCCTCTGTGTTAAGGTTTTCTCTACTGATGTAGTAGGCCTTAAGGACCGCAGTTCTACCCAGGAACTAGTCTTTAGTATTTCTATTGTCAAAAGCGCTCGTGATATCAAGGAAGATTCCCACTACGTACTTCTGTTGGCACGATTGAACCCAACTCAAGCAAACATATAATCGCAGACTCTGAAGAGACACCGCGAGTATAGCCAATCTGAGCAGGCGATAGCAAAGTACGGTCGGTTAACTATTGCTCTAAGCGAGCCACCAATACCCATTTAAACAAGAAATTCCATAAATTCCACAAGCCATCCTATTTTTCACCTTAGACAGGCAATATGAGACTTCTTCCACAATTACTAGATTCCAGCTTACTGCCAAGATCAGTGACCGGCAGAGAATTTGCCTGACTAAGAAAGTCAACCACCCTACACGTGTGTGAAATCAAGATACACCTTTAAAAGTTTTTTGCATACACCTGGTGCTACAGCAAGTACGATGGTATCTGTCCCACCGTACAATGTTTTCTAGAAGCAGGGTTCGATTCCAGGCCTATCCCCCTTCAGATCATTTTGTGACACGAGGGCTTCTATAATCTCGGCAACCTCCCACTTAGGCGACCTTAATATTTGGAACTACGGCTAGATATACCGCCTCGCCGCGTCTGTACATATTTTTTATACAAAATTCGGCTCGAGTCGGATCTGAAAATACCCGTAAAGCCTTCTCGTCAACATCCTGTGTTCGGTCCTTGTTAGTAACAACTAAGTTGGGTAAAGCACGCCCAGCCTTACCAACAAGGCCCTAGCACTGTTCTCACCTAGGTCGACATATTGATCTTCTGCGGAGACTCCTTACGTTCGTTTTTCGGACCCAAGTGCCTTTCGACACCTTCTTTGTTGTGCCGACCTTAGCAACAACATTAGCCTCAGTTGGTTGACACGGCAGCATGGGGGCTTTGTTTCTTTAAGGTCGTCTTTTCTTCAGGAGCCGCTTGGGTCTTGGCTTTATTACCACACTTCTTGCGGCTTCCTCCCTGACCAGCCTATTTGGCTAATTTCTCCGACATTTCCGACTTAGTGAATGGTCCCGGAACGCGGGACTTGGATAAGTAGGCAGCTGTCACCACCCTCTTCGCCTTAGATTTGGCAGTCGTTTTTAGCGCTGTTTTCTTCTTTGGCTCAGCAGAAGGTTCTTGGGGAACGGGTAGAGAATCGTTCCTCCCAGTATCTGTCGGAGTGGATAGTCTTTAAGCTTTCAATTTCTCAGAGGATTTCATCCAACCGGTCATTAAATCTTATGGGCCTCAATGGAACATACTGGTGCCGGCTCTATAGCCTTCACAGTAATATTTGGAGCCTCGACACGTTCCACCATTCTCGAAGCTGGAGATTCCCCTAGGCGTTCTTCTAAGGCCTATATACGTCCCATTAGTTGGCTGTTAACCTGTACTTGCTCGTACAGAATGGCCATAATCATTTTTAGGCTTTCGCTTATAGCGGTATCGCCGTCTGAGTTCTCTTATCCCAAGTAAGAGCCGCAACAATTCTCTGACTCGCCTTAACTGCCAGGTACTGTGCGGACTCCTGCATGGCCTAGGCGAAAACGGGAGGCGGCTCTTATTCTTTAAGCTCGCACTACTCCCTAAATTACTAACGCTATTCTTGCGTTCAATATTAGTCACTGACGTCTGTATCGCCCTTGGAGAGGGCGTAGCGGCGAGCACAACGTCAATTATCAATTCTCCTTTGTTTGTTCTTGAGTGTGAACGCTCAGTAGGTTCACTCAACCTATCATGCGCTAATGTTGGATTTTGAGACTGTTCAGTAGGGTCTTTAATATTAAGAGACTGCTTATTAGGGTCCTTAACATTAGTCAATTCTGATGTACTATGTAATCAGAGGGGTTTTATTATAGGAATCCATGCTATTCCCACGAGAAACGCACCTAATAATCGTTCAACACAACAGAGGGCCGCCTTATTGTGCATACGCTTAACACCTTGCCTGGACTAGAATGACATTTTACCTCAATCGTCCCAAAGAGGTGGTACTGGGTTTGTACCGTTGGCTGTAAAGGATTTTTATAGGAAATTATAATATATAATAAATATATATTAGGATCAGGAAAGGACGGTGATAGCGATGCGACTTAAGGCATGCTTATTAACTATGTAAACATAATTGAGCATGACCTTAATTAAGACGCAGCATAAGGCAGGGTAGGATAGGAAATAAATTCGTTATATGTTCTCCCATCAAAGCCCGAGTAATACAAGGAAAGATATTTCCAAATCCGATACCAAATTTGATTTAATTACTGATATAATCGAGTAATATTAATATATCAAAGCAACAAGCGGCGTGGTAATTGCACGAGAATCGATGTATGATGCGCCATCTACCACATTAGCATTCATAAATTTATTATTAGTAATTTTTGTTTTGTATTGTTTAATATTTTGTTAAAATTAGTAAAATATACAACGCGTATCATTTTACCATATTTTCCGATGATTACTTTTAATAATTTAATTCGTTATTAAACATAAATATCGATCTGTATAAGCGTCGATTTTTGATAAAAAACACAAATTATAAACCATCGAAAATAATAAAATTATTCTATCATAGGAAACTTCTTATTTATTCAAGACAAACTTTTTATTCAAGTAACGCGTAATTAAAAGAAATAACTAATATATGTATCTTGAAATTATTCTATCGGTACTTTTATGCAAAAAAAAAAAAAATTTTTTTTATAGATTATCTTAAAATTTTTTTTATAACCTCTCTTCATATAGATATATCATTTACAAAAAATACACTAATTCAGTAAAAGTCCCACGAATTATTCGACACTTATAAATTTAAGTAATCATTTCATTTAAATATAAAAATAGTACGCCAGGATTATAAGCACAGCCGAGTAATAACAGAACGGTCAGTCGTTGTTAAATTTAACGAGAATAAAAACCGGTAACTACTTGTGCGAATATTATAGAAACAAATATTTCAACGATGGAGATGTAGGCGTTAGTCAAACAATTCTGGCATTCAGCCATAATGAAAATATTAGTGTCTATAGGCAGACATACGATGAAAAGCGAAACGAATAGAAAATAATTTTTTAGGAGTGGTATAGGTTAATGCTTTTATTTTAGTAGTCGTTCTACGACATTACCGTCGACTTTATTTTTTTTAATATGAACGTTATTTAAAATAATTTATTTAAAAATACGACGTGTGTATGTAATCGATCGATTTTCGTTCATAGTAGAAATAAAAGAGGTTAATATCTCACAAACGAGTTTCTGACTTAGTTTTTTGTTCATTCTAGCGAGTAAAATTTCCTTACAACACTAATGGAAAATGTTCTTAGTACGTTATCGAGCCAAATCATAAAATATCGAACAAAATTATCGTCAATAAATTAAAAGGACGCTTAATCGAAAAAAGTCCTACGTCACTTTCAACAGGCGTATATAAAAAACTAACATATCCACTTTCTCGTACACGTTCTTCGATTAAATTATTAGTTTTTATTTTCATTTTGCGTAATAATTTACCTTCATTTAACGTGCTTAAAAAAATTATCCGTCATTTTCAATATTACCGCTCGTCTGATTTTATCGGGAGACGTGTATTTTCACATTGCCGAAATAAGAAATATAATAAGTAACTTATAAACTGAACATTCGTATATTTTTCGTCCAAAAAACGGGGGAAAATTGTAATAAAAAAGGGTAACAAACAAAAAATTAAAATGTAAAAAAATACTTTAGGTGCACAATATTAATAGTCCAGGTATGTTAGATATTCATGATCCATTAGATTTTGTCAACGCCAATTAAGGTCCAGTTGGCATTTGGCATTCCAGAGATGAAATGCACAAACTTGAGTAACATACCTGAGAGTGTCCTTCATTTCCGTAATCATTGTGATAAACTGAAAGCGAAGATTAGGACACGGAACAACCTACTATGAAAACTTGTGTTATCAGATTGGAAAGTCCGACCAGATGTATTGCGAGTACTAGTGCTCTGCTTTTCTGTTGGAGAATATGCACATCATAAGGTCGCTCGGTACATACGGGAAAATTAGATACAGCTCTGAATGAAACATGTACGGTGGTACAAGGTAATCCTCTATAAAACACTAATCCGTCCAATATTTTGCTACGTTTGTCCTTCCTGTAGCTCTATATCAAAAACCTCCTTCAACGAATTACAAGTCATTCAAAATAGATGCCTCAGATGTATTCTCAATGCGCCTCGCTACGCTAGAATCGACAACGTGCACGAAGCTAGTGATCTGCCCTATATTAGAGATTTTGTTCTACAGCTATCGACTGACTTTTTTTTATTAAATGCTCATACCAAAACACTGTACTCGTCTCCACGATATTCTAAGCACTCGTTTCATGTATTACAAATATAAACACAGGCGACTCAAACATAACAGTATGTAGTAATTAATTCTAATTTATTTACTAGTATTATCCCCCTTTACTTAGTAAGCACCTTCGACACCCATGTCAGCCACTTTTTTCCATTTTTTTTTCAATTACATAGTATTTATTTAAGAACTCACAACCTAAACAATATATTTTTGTAGTTTAGACTTAAGTCTCTTTATTAACATGTTTTATTTGTAAGTAGAAAACAAGTTTATTTTGTATCCGTAGGTTTTTATTTGCTTTCTTTCCTGCAGCATTTAACGTTTTGTTTTATTCTTTTTATTCCTACTGTGTTATTGTGGTAAGGTGTTTCCGGTACACAATGTTTGTAACCCGTGTTATATTTTCTTTTATGTTTATAACTTATGCAAATATATATTTTTTTGTTGTTGTTGTAGGATGTTTACCGGGTGTCTCAGACCAACAAACGTCTATAAACTATACCTAGCATGTGCCATTACGACTCCAGCAACACGTAGAAGTGTGGCAGCTGACATGGCAAGAAGTAGGTTTGAAGAGGATCGAAGACATCCAATTTACATGCAACCCTAGCAGAAAGCTGAAATCCCGAAAAGACTTCCTTCACACATCAAGACCGCTTGAAACAACTACAGAACTGCACAATTAGCTAGATGGACTGAATCTGTATGGTAAATTCTTAAGCCGATGGAGCGGCTGCAGATAAAAGATGTGGTAAGTTGGTAACAATGGGAGATCCTAAATAGACTGCGGACAGGATGTGGAGACAGTAGACACAACCTAGTTAATTGGGGACTGGCAGACAGGGAGCTGTAGGATTGTGAAGAGCGGCAACACCATAAACACCTGTTCCAGTGCTCGTTAATTATCAAAGAAGAGGATTTGTGGATCAAGAACATCAGTGACGAAACCCGGAGGCTGATAAACTACTGAAGTAACTTCCTTTAGACATCACGTTCATGTTTCATATTATATTATATATTTATACGGCATCTTAGACACGACAATAATAATAATAAAAAAAAAATCAAAATGAAAAACCCAATTATTTATAAAAAACCTGGCAGCGAATACGGTAAACAACACAATCAACAAATCGGCAATATAAAATTTATACGTAAACAGTAGATAGCCGAGGAAATAAAAACTCCCCCTCTAATATAAAAATTGATTAAATTTATAATATACCCTTCAAAACTTTTCATCAAAATTGTTCATTGAATTTAATAAATTATTATTTTTTAACATCTTTCTTTTATTATTTCCTTTTTTTGTTTTTTAAATAACGTTGTTCTGTATATAAAATTTTATAATTGTTTTTTTGCTTTCTTTACAGTATTTTCCAAATAACGATTTTTCATCATCGTTCGTATATTATATATATAAAAATTTAGCGATTTTAAATATTTTTTGTTGTTTATTTCGTCTTTAAAAACCGCTACATTCGGCACTGTACAAACGTTGGGAAACGATTAAATCTATCGAGCAATGCTTTTCAAAAAAATTAAAAGTTGTATGAGAAGATATTAAAATACGAAAATTGAAATTACAAAAAGTATTAATAAAACGAGTAAATAAAGTTCAACATGTACTTTTATAATCTGTACACGTTTCAAGCTGCGCACAAATATCTTCAGTCTAATCTTACCGTAAAATAATATCCTTCACAACTACTACAATAATTTGTAAAAACCATCTAATTGATTCCCTCCTGCCTAAACACGAGTCTTTGGCCTAGGTCGCAGTTGTACATCTAAATCAAGTATTTATTTGTTGATTTTTTATAAATTTTATATATATATATATATATTATGTCCACTTTGATAATAATAGCCGCAAATCTTTGTGATTTTTTATGCATCAAATTTAGCGAATTTAACTACTTTTGTTTAATGTGTTTATTTTTTAAATGTTAAATTCTATTTTTCGAATGAACGTTTAAAACCATTTGGATTTCATTCGATCGCTATTGAGGAAATATTAACGATTTTTTTTTTTAAACGCACGACAAATATAACGAAGAGAAATAATGTCGAAAAAGGTTAAATAAAACTATTCTTACCGAATCGGGTGTATTACAATCGTATAAACCTGATAACAGTAAAACGGAAACTATATCGGAATTTCCAACTTGAGCAGCTATGTGCAAAGCATTCTGACCATTCTAAAATAAATAAAAAAAAAATAAAAAAGAACAATTAAATTCGTTATTTCAGGGCGGCATTGTGTATATATTTTAATATAAATTCCCTCGCGATTAACGTACCATTCGCATTAGTCGAAAATGGTTTTAACGTAATCTCAGAAAAACTCTCGGCTTTAAAATAAAACTACAGTTTTAAAAACGTTTAAAAAGTTAAATTACGTTATTGAAATAAAATTAGAAACCTAGAATTTTTTTTTATATTAGAAAGATTTTATTGGAACTGTAAAACTAATTACATTTACCATAACTAATTATAGGAGAATTTCACATGTAGTTAAATTATTTTATAAAAAATAATAAAATTAAATATTAATAAGATCCAGCTGATGTATTCTTTTCAGCCGTCGAGTATCATTAGAATCATCTAATAGTAAGATTGCTTCAACGTTCGGATGGAGGTGAAGGCGATTAATGTAGCTGTTTGACTTCTGGTGTATAATAACAGGAACTGGATCGATTTTGAGATCGATGCGAAGTTGGGCGTTCGAGAAACCAAGATGCTCTTGAAATCATACGCATGAACTTGTTTTGAAATTTTTCGAGAATTTCGAGATTAGATTTGGCTGCGGATCCCCAGATCTCTGCACCATAGCTCCATGCTGGTCGGAAAATTGAAGTATAGATGAGCCTCTTGCTTTCGAGACTAAGCTCAGAATTAGGCTGAAGGAGCCATCGAAAGTTGGAGAGCAGAAGGTCCAACATTTTCCGTTTCTAATATGCTCGTGCCAATTGAGCTTACAATCAAGATGCAGACCTAAATAGCGAGCAGAGTTAGATACTGTTGGAATGTAACCATGGTGTCGGAGAGAAAAGTCTACTCGTACTGACTTGCTGTCATTTAATTTAATTTTCCAGGTATGAGCCCAAGTTGAAATATTGTCTACAGCTGTTTGAAGAATACATGCAGCTGTAACATAACTGCGACTATGTGAAATTATTGCAGTGTCGTCTGCAAAAAGACTTGTTGTTGTCTCAGGAGTTTGAGGAATATCCATAGTATAAAGTAGGAAGAGTATAGGACCAAGTACAGAGCCTTGTGGAACACCAGCGCGAATTAGAATGCAGAGGAGGCGTGAATTTTATACAAAATTCGATTTAAGCATTAATATCTCGACCAAATTTTTAGCTCATTGCATATTTAAAATAATCGATAGACATAAATATACTGAAAAAAATAATTCTAATAATATTAGTAAAAAAAAAAAATCGTCTTATATAGAATAATGCGATTATTATTATTATTTTTTTTTAAACTCGATCTTAAATATCTACACACAGACGATTTCTATGGTCTGGTTATTGGTTACGTCGAGTGGGCAGATGTCTCTCAGGCAAATACACATTATATATTTCACCTCGGATAAAGTATCGTGATTGAAATGGCGATTTTATGCCATTTATACCGATATTCCGAACGACATATCTATCATACGTATAACAACCTAGTCGTTTCCAACATAATATCTATACATCTTGTCGGTGTACGACCCGCGGTGGTCGCTTTCCATTAATCTTTCTCATTGCCATTGTGCGTTCTAGTCGCCCTCGTTCCGTGTTATTTGTTTTAAGAGATTTCATTACGACAATCGTTGATAATGCTTGTCGACTTCTTGTAGTATCAATTCATTTATGCAGTTTGCTATTCGCGAAATTCTCATTCTTCATATAGAAATTTGATGTAAAATATTCGAATTCTAAAAAAAAAAACTTTTTTTTTTTTTACGATAAAAAGAGCATAATGGCGAAACTTTACAAGTTACGAAAATGAGTTACTATGTCCATTTTCAGATGTTATCTCACACGTGTATATAATGTATATATATATATGTGTGTGTGTGTAACAACGTTTATTATAAATGTGTTCGGATGCAAACGTTAGTACATCTTGCTGCTGTCGTTATTCATTCTTTTCTTTTAACTCCTTAAAATCAGGATAAGGAAATTTTACATAACGTAGGTATAATAAAAAAAAGAGCAAATGTGTAGCACGTTTGAAAATGGTATCTGCTACATTATATATTTTATAAACATATCTACGTTATATAATAAAATTCTGAGAAAAGAATTTTACAATTGTTTTGTATTTTGTCCGTTTTCTTCAGATTTCTATTGAATATCAAACGTTTGATCCGGTTATTTTCAACAGCGTCATAATTAGCTAGTTGCCCTCTAGCCGAGTGGCGTTATGTTTCCTCGGTCTATGACCATATTTAATGCATATTGTCTGGCTGATTTCTTCCAATCGAGTTAATAATGTTTCCATTTTGTTAAGCAGGTTCGCGACTATTAAAAGTGGTATCGTCTGCGTATCTAAGGTTATCTGTCGACCTTCTAATCAAACCATTCCATTTTCAGAACTAATATTATTTTATATTCTCAACAGCACGAGCGCGACAATACACAACTTGTCACATTGTCATATAGCGTTTTTTTTTTTTTTTTTTAACACAAAGTAATTTAATTTCGATGACATTTCGTGGCCGTCGGTTATCACATTAATATCTGATATTTTTTGTCATTTTACACCCACTACTCTGAAACATCAAAAGACTAAAATTGAACGCGTCGACCAATAATCGTAGCATATCACGATCGGTTGTGCTATAATGAAAAAATGTATACAAGATGCGAAGAATAAAGCTTTCAATAAAATATGTTTTTTTTTTTTTTTTTAAAGGTAATCGTCGAATAGTATTATTTATATATTGAATAATCTACTTTTACAACAATAAACAGCTGCATTTGTTATCGTCTAACCATTTGCGAATCTTTGCAACTGCCACAACAACAAACTCATCGTTACATTCCTACATAATATTCCTCGGTTATAAATTGCGACGTTAATTTTCTTGCGCCAGTATAGAATACTCGAACTAGCACCACACGGCGGTTAGTTTATTACACAACTGAATTCGTACAGTTATGCTCTCCGGAACAATAACTAATCTCTTTTCGTTGGAAACTTGCTCGGACTGCTTTTCGATACATTATTCAGCGTATACGGCGACGACTTCGAGATATGTAACATTTGAACCATCGCCAAACTAACAGAAAAAAAAAAAAAGAGATCCAATCCAATACGAATATCTCAACCTTGGCCGGTCGAGAATCGGTTCATTACAAACCTCTAACACATACTACCCAAGATAGACGAGGTCGATTCTTCGTATAATAATAATATCCGAACGAACACGACTTCGTTATACGCGCGTGTATATATATGTATAAAAATATATAGGTTCCATTAAATCTTACCTTACATCGTAATACAAATAATTTACAGTTTAAACGGGCCAGTATAATTTAATACTACATTTTCGCTTTAAATAAATAAATAATAAATAATTCGCCATATTATTATTATTTATCGTAGTTACAATTATTTTCTTTCGTTTACTAAAATATCCGAGATTTTCATTTATTTAATCAAGCTAGCAACTAACTCCGAGAGTGGAATGGATGTTTCATTTTTAGTGAAACAACAACAACTACAAAAATTAAAATCAGATCATTTTTCTATGATTAAAATGCAGTTTATACGTGCGCTGATACATATCTAGTTGTCTGCAAACTCTAGCAGAATATCCACGCGATTTTACATATCCAGTTGACTACACGCAAATAGGAAGTCTCGAAAATCAGAAAAAGAAATCACGAAAACACAATAATTTTTGTTATTTTTAAATCTAACTTATATAAATAGATAAGATCCAAATTTTCCATGTTCTGTTAATAATTGTGTAGTGTAGAAACCAGGGAACATTTTGATTTTGTGTCCATGTACTACATTGGGGATTACGCTGTGAGTCTGTCGCCCAATATTACCTTCTTCCATCTTTTTTTTTTGCTATATATATATATATATATATATATACATACACACACACACATATATATATATATACATATATATTAAAGATATATATATATATATATTAAAGATATATTGAGTTCTAATTTCACTGTGAGAATTTTTATTGCGTTCGTTTCTTCTATTAACCGCTCATTAAGATATGGAAAAAACTCAAAGTTTTTAATAGCAAACACGACTGCTCGCCTGAACATAAAAAGATCAAGGGGGGAAGTACATTAGCAATAAGGATGCGCGCTGTACGAAATTGTTTTGTATCCTGCACATACGTTTATCAGTAATTTTCTTTGAATACTGAAAAGATTTTTCTATACTGTTTTAACTTTTAGACGGTTTAATAGGACAAGGCGATAATGCGCTGAAGTGTTTTCAATCAGTGGTTTATATAATACAATACTGTAGTTGTAATTGAAGTCACACGTATTTTAACAGGCTCGTAACATTTGGTATGTTAAATTGTTAAGATGATATTTAAAAGTTAATTTGTTATGTATGATAATACCTAAATATTATATTATAAAAAAAAAGATGTAATAATTTTTTTGCGCTTGAAAATGACGTAACTGTCGAAAAACTTCGCGATTAAAAAACTTTTAGTGATTGTGTTATATTTTGTTCGGTTTGTTATTAATTAATTATATTATATTATATTATATTATATATATATATATATATATATATATATATGCACGACCACATTGCTCATCATTAATGAGTATGAAAATTTTCCATACATTATTTTCATAATTAAACTAACTAGGAATGTTTAAGTTTTGCTATCCAATCCTTCTGTATGTCATCAAAATTCATTACTTCTAATATCCATGCAATTTTACACATCCAAGTTTACAAGTCTCGAAAATTAACCTCCAGTGTCGGAGCAGCGACATTTACAATAACGTCGATCCTAATATTTACTCTAGTTTCTTAAGGAACGTCAAATTTTATTTTATTTAATGAAAAAGTTCAAATTGGTATTTTTTTTAACTTCACTATTTGACGAAACAAATAAGTCGGAAAAGAAGTTTGGAATGAATATTAACGTAAAAATATTGAAATAGCGCATTGTAAAAACAGATTTCATCTTTCAAGTATCTGGGAAGCACCTTTATCAGAAATGAAATCGATGACCGACAACCGATACAAATGGAAAATACGTAACCTAGAAGCGAATCAGTCCATGGACTGATGCACAGGATGATGACGAGATGTACATATATATATAAATCAATATCGTGTTTTTTTTTTGAATCGTTAAATGTTGAATAAAAAAATTATATTCCCGTATCGTCGTTTAAACAGCTAATTTTACGCTTCCTACTTCAAATTTTATAAACCCGAAAACAAAATTAAGTATGAAAACAATTCACGAAAACATTTGAAGCCTCCATTAGTCGTACACCTGTTATTTATAATTAAACGAGAATTACAGTTAAGACAAGATGGCGTATATTCGTTCGATGTGAATTTATGACATTGTTAAATACGGGTGTATTTTCTCCGCGCTCAAATTTTACATGTCGCTTCGTACTAATTAGTACCAGGTCCATAAAATTAATAATTATTTCGGTTACACGATTAAAAATACTTTTATTTTTCGATGATTAATGAGGTGTGTATATATTATATATATACATATACATTATATATGATATATATATATATATTAATTATTTTTTAATCCAATTATTTTCGTATAACGAATGTCATCACGCACCACACTAATTATATGCCCTCATGTTATTTTAACAGTTGAGTATACGAACGAATTCTGCCCTTAAAATTATTATAGTTCGCTTTTTTATTCATAAAAAATAATTAGTGTACTCTTAAAATTTATGAAAAAGTAGACAAAAATAAATTAAGAAACGATTACAGTCGGCGCAAATAAGAATAAAGAATTTATATCAAAATATTTTATGTTGGAAAATATTCTCTCTCTCTCTCTCATATATATATAAAGTTAAATACATGTTGTAAGTTAAAAACTATTGATTTTTGTTTAAAATTTCGATTGTGTTACTAATCGTGAATATAAAGATGATTTTAATATGAATAATAAATATAATAATATTAGTAATAACTAGGATAATACTTTCAATTATGTTTAATGTAAGCGTGAATACTTATTAATCACTGGCAACGGTCATAATTACCTAAATAATTCGGACGTTTAATATTTTAGGGTTTTACAGGTATACACGGAGTCCTACCAAATTTGCAGAGTTAAGATATATACAGAATGAAAATATAGATCGGGGAACGAGTCAAACGCACGGAACATCCTAACTAATGATTCCGAAGGTAGAGCAAATTTGAAAATTTTGAAATATCAAACTTGGGAAAAGAATTATTTGTTTTTTAACCATTTATTAATTGCGACGGGTGTTGCACGTAGATTTTAACCTAGTCTCACCGATCTATAATAATAATGATAATAGGTTATACGTTACAACTAAAAAAAAGAGACCAAGTAACCGTACCATGATATTCGATTAAATATTGCAAATAATATTGATTTAGATATATTATTTAAAATATCTGCAAGAGCGCTAATTTTTCGTTAATAAATGTACGAAGTAGATTTTAATCGATTATGTATAACGTTAGAAATGATTATTTATGCTAGTTTGCTATTAAAGTCGCATAATACCGTAATAAATAGCATATTACATCGGGATCTGTTATGGAATCCGTACATCATCGATGGAATAATTACTACGTTAGTTGTACATACTAACAGAATGTAGTCTCGTTAATAAATTATGATTATAATTTATATTGTCGTTATTTCTATCGGAGATCGCGGTTATTCCAGATAACTAGATATGGTGTACAAAATGCTGGACTTACGATTGCGTTGAAGGCATTCCCAACCTCACCAACAGCTAACCTGTAGTATCTTAGCGGTACCCCGCATTTCTGCTATCGAAAGAAAATACTTGCTACTAAGTACGCAATGAAGGTAGAGCTAGTCATCAACAGCATCTAAATCACGTTCATCTACAAAAACAACTACTACAGCTTCAAATACCGTATGTAGAATACCTATGGTTGTACCACCTTAGAGTCAGTTCGGTCTGAGTATCTGTCGGGACCGCTTTTCAACAGACGTTAAAATGCAATCTAATGTGCAATCCGTCGGGGGCTCTTAATTGTCTTGCAACAGCAGCTAAACGCAATCGTTAAAGTACATTCTCAATTAAAAACAAGATCCGTTCTTTCAGTCTGCCGATAATTTTATTAGTAATTGATAACCATGCTCTAGTTTTTGCTGCAAATCGTGGATTTTTCTACTGGTTTAGTGTGCGATACTGACTGAGTTAGATTTGACATTACAGTACATTGAAGCGAGAATCACTACCGCGGTAACGGTTGACCAATTATAGCACGGCATTCTTGAATTAAGTGAACGTAATGCTAGCATCACTTTCGTCTAGATTCTGAACCACCCAGGAATAAAATAGGCCACGATTAGGTACACAGTGCGGCACAAGGGTCTACTCAAGTTTACTTTCCGATAACGCTAGGAGAAAACAACGCAAAATATTACAACCAGAAAATCCTATACTATATTGTTGTAATTCGAGTAACAGCTTCATAGGCAGTAGCTACTCGTAAAAAAAAAATCGCTATGTACATATTCGGAACATCAAAAAGTTAAATTAACGACTTTTTGGTCGATATAGACTAAAAAATATATGTTTTATCTGCCTATTGAATATATATATTACAAATTAACACTTTTATCTCGATAAACGGAGTAATTTTATACGACTATCTGATGAGTATTCGTAATTTCAGGAGTGAACGTTGATTAGTCGATGTAATTTATTCGTGTTTAACTATCAAAAAACAGAAATTGTTACTTATTCATGAAAATAATACATACAATAAACGAATAATAACCGTGGAAATATATTAAGAATTTCAGGAAATTGATTAATATATTTGTCTTGTTTCAATTAATGGTTTATTATGTAACTGGAAAAATAAAGGTATGCAAAATACGATGCCTACATAAAAACGAAGTTTTCTAAAGATTACTGATTAAATATGGCGGTAAAAAATAACTGTAAATAATCTACCTAAAGGAAATACGTAAATTTACAATATATTCTGTTCGACGTATATAATGACAAAGATTCTTATCTTTACTTAATATTTCTCCAATCGTTTCAATACTCGTTATATATATATATATATATATATAATATATATATGATACGTATACATATATGCAGGCACGTATGCGATTATGCGTGTATACGAGATAAAAATCAGAAGAAATATAGATTTCGACAAAGCGATATATCCATTGAAAAAAGTAAAAATTTTAAGTTTTTCAATAACGAAATAAAACGACGTTGATATAGAATGAAATAACAAAACTGGTTAAATAATATTAACCACAATAATAACGTCCCATTTCATTCATCCTTATATATATATATCTTTATTTATACGGGATAGTCTTAATGCCCATGACGTAAGCAATAAAACACATATATTTTCTAAACAAGATGTCAGAATGAAAATTAATTCTACGTTACGAGTATCAAGTTTAAGGCTACGCCGAATAATTTCGAAATTCTAATAATGACGTAACAGTAAGGATAATAATAATACTAATAATGATGATGATAATAATAATAACAGCAAATGAACTGAAAACGCTAAAAGTAAACTAACCAGTATTTCGGTTCTACTTCCGCATATTATCGAATACACATCCTCCGCTTACATTACTTTGACCCCTTCAGGCACAGATATGGTACATAAATTTTTAATGTTAAAAAAGTTATCTATTTTCATTGTAAGAGACATCAACATAGAACGTTTCAATGTATTTATATAACACACTGAAAATTATCTAAAAATATCGGTATTATATACAAAATATGATTTTAACTTTCACCTACTCGAGTCGCTTAAATTGTTTTATATACCAAAATATATAATTTTATTTAAAAAAATTAAAAAAAAAAAAACGACAGTTGGACTCTAGTACAAACAAGTAATTTTATTATAAACGCAAGTTTTTGAAATTAATTCTTCATTATTCGAATTAATGTTTTACAGTTTGTTTTATACTATAACAACTACTTGTACACTCACATTTTCTCGGACAGTGCTCCAGTTTCAATGAATGTGTACATAAACGTACTTTATATACGATACGTATATTTCATGTACATACATATACTAGTTGCATGCGATCGCACAGGAAGTTCATACAAGCACACATACATACGCATACATACTATTCAGCCTATAGATATAATTTTATTTAGCGCTGAAAAGTTTGATCACTAAACAACGATTTAATCGTAAAGTACTAGTTAAGAAAAACTTTAGTAACCCTAGAATTTCTCGTGTAGTACATCGAAAGCAAATAATTTAAATTATTAGAAAGTTCATTCTAAGTTAAATTTATTTTTATCGTAATTATAATAATATATAAAATATCAAATTAAGCTTAATCATTTTGGTCACTGTTCGCTATACAAGTAAACTTTTTTTTTTTTTTCGTTGATAACCGTGCCGTGTACTGCTACTAAGGTCAGAGGCACGGGAGGAATTTATATTAACGGGTAGATTCTGGATAAATGAAGGAAGGCAAAGAGTCTAGATTTGGATGTAGAAGAATGCTGTAAAATATTTGGGAGAGAGTTTGGAAGGTTTGCGATTGTACGTTCGGAGGAATATAACGGACAGGTAATAAGCAAGTGAGGAATAGTTAAATATTGCATGCAGTGCATTTCGATTGGTCACAATTAGTAAATAAGTGCTTGTGAGTAAAGTGTGTGGTCTGAGCGTACACGGCACAGGACCACTTCGTTTCTTCTGTTTGAGTTTTGACATGTAGTTGACTTTATCCAGTTGATGTTGTATCGCTGCAGGTTCGAAAATCTTTCGTTTGTTCTATCGTATAATTTAGACCGTATGGTGTGAAGGAAGTCCTTCGTTGGAATTGCTATAGCTGGAATAGGTGATATTAGACACGCTTCTTTTGCGGCTGCTTCTGCACTGTCGTTTGATCCCACGTCGTTATGCCCCGGAATCCAGAGGAGAATAATTTTTCCGGTAAACTCTGAGGCTAAGATGAATTTTGCCAAAGGATGTTGGTGGTGTGATCTGTTTTGAAGAATTTTAATGGAGTTCAAGGAATCGGTGCAGATAACAGCATTGTTTTTTAGTTCTTCAATAACCACATCGACTGCAATTGAAATTGCGTACAGCTCTGTAGAAAGAACGCTGAAGTTTTGTGGAAGCGGAAATCGAATGACATTTTTTAAATATAAAACTGCGCAACCGCAGTAGTTGTCTCTTTTGGCGTCGTCCGTATATAGGATGTTGTAATGATTGAATCCTTTATTAAATCTTCAAAGGAGGAATGTAGACGACTTTGAGAAGTAGGACAACATAGTTCCAGCAGAGAGGTATCGAAGGATAAAGGATGGGACGAGATCGGCGGTATTGGAAAAAATATGTTGCTGTAGAAGTTAGGTAATGACGTGCATATTTTATTGTGTAGGATGGATTTGACTTTATACTGGAACGTGGATTTTAAGTATGGTTAAGATCAGAAGGTAGAGAAGTTATATTATTATTATAACAAAATTGTGTTTTCCTAATAAGTAGCATTTAGTCGATTAACTGTTCCAATTCTAAAAATATGTATATAACAAACGAATTTTAAAATTATCACTCGCTAACTTTGTGGAATCAACGGCGGTGATAGCTGTTTCAACCACAAATAAACTTCATCAAATTAATTGTAATGTTCGACCTTGGAATACGCTCTTCAGTCGACGACGAGATGAAATATAGTCATCAGAGCAGGCTCTGACGCGGCCATACTTGACCAGCTTTTGCAGTAGAAATCGACTCCAATATGTAATACGTGTAATATTAATATTTCCGTTAATCATATTCTTACAGAGTGTCCTCAGTTTAATTCTATTAGATCCACACTGAACTTTCCATCCTCTTTAACTGAAATATTTACCGACGATCCAGACTCCTTATTCAAATTATTCCTTCATCATTCCTATTTACACGATTTTTAATATAACAAACGTAGTAACTTTATATTTATCCGCGCCTCTAACCGTTACTGTTCATCGAAAACGTAAATTTAAGAAATAAATGAATAAAATTATATAAAATCTACTAAAAAGTAGTATTACAAAATTTTTATCTTTCACCTGTTTGAGGTCATTTTGTATTATCGCGTTTTTTTTTTTTTAAGAATTAAGGAAAAATTAAGAAAAATCGACTTTTCTGTTATTTAGTAGTTTAAATTGAAGTACTTATCAAAATGTATTTTTACTTAGAAGTTTATTTTCTTCACACGTTGAAATTTATAATTCGGTTTCAAAATTGCTAATGTGTGACGGGAATAAGTAGTTTTTAATCCGTCACAATAATAATAATAATAATGATTTAAACATGTTTAGCGAAATGAAAAGTAGAGGATTATCAACTCGCGTGTTCTCACTCGACGTGTCCAAATTTCACTCCAAGTCCAACATCTGTCTTCCCGGTAAAGATAATATCGCAAGATAGAAGGACCGTATAACGTTAATAGAGCGTTTATTTACAGAGGCGAAACACAATAGCGTTTTGTTTTCGTACTACCACAAACAAAGGACGACTAGTTGTAGAGTTTATAAAGGAGATTAGACGAAACGAAATGGACATTATAATATAACGGACAAATTATTTTTCCCCGCTATTATTTTTACAACGTTAGACGATACATCCGAGATAAAAATAAAATCTATTCGGAAATACTAGCGCAAGATTATTATTTTTTTCTATCATCGCCTGCGGCTTACCTTTGTTGGAAGGGGGCAATCGGTAGCGGCTTCTGTAGTTGACGGTGTTACTGCTGTTGCTGCTGATGTTTGTCCGAGCAAACGTACCACTCTTTGAGTATCACCTTTCGCGACAGCCTCCAAGAATTCTTCTTCCAGCATAACCTGACAACATCATCTGAAACCGGTAGAAAGAAAATATTTAGACGCTATCTCGAGGAAATTATTATTTTTGTGATATTAATAAGAAAATTTAAAAATAATTCGAGCGGAAAATTGTATCTATCATCGTCTCCTCCCTTTTCACTTTTTTTTTTTTTTTTTTTTGTATTCTTTTAGATTATGTCGTGAAAACAATAATTTTCGCCACTCGATTCGATATTTTCGATATACTTATCAAATTTCCGTAAAAAAGACGACAACATCGTGTAATGAGCGTTATAGGAACGAAGCGAGAGGGGAGGTTAATAAACTCGTAAACGCTTTTAGCACTTTATGTTCGATTCTTTAATTTATTTTCGAATTAATAAAGATACACTTCGATAAATCGTAAAATGATCGTCAACCGGTTACGGTTAAAATAAATATAATCAAACTATCGACGCAGTTAAAATGAATTCTCGCATAAAAAGAAATATTTCTGTAAGGACAACGTAATTCGATTACCGAGGATAACGTATATATATATATATATATATATATATATATATATATATATATATATATATATATATATATAAAAAATAGCCAGGAAGGATAACGTTATTAAATATAAATGGAGAATTATTCGATAAATTTTTCGATAAAGTCGCTAATCGTGTGAAATGATATAAAATAATACGAAGTCGATAGAGGAATACTCGATTAATAAAATAGAGATAAAGAAGAAGCGAGTAAAAGCATTGGGTTTTTTTGTCCGCTATTTAATACATATGGAGAAGAAATTATGAATTAAAAAAAATGTCCTAATCAAAAACAAAATAATATTACCTACGTAAACGATAAAGTTCCAATAGATCAAAATCTTTAATGAAGACCTCCACGATACGGAAGAAGGATTACTAGAGTTAATGTAGAGCCGCCTGAACAATGTCCGATACGCAGGTGACCCTGCAATTTGCACGGATAACTTTAGAGGCCTTCAAACGTTGATGAACAAAGTAGTAGGAAGTATAGCAGTAAATTCTCGAACTGAACTTCGACAAAACTAAATATACGGTAATCAGCAAGCCTAATACGCCCCACAGTTAGCTGATTATAAAAAACAAGAAGGAAGATAGAGTTAATCGCCATATATATTTTGGAACAGAATTGGATCAATCTCAAGAATTAAAACCCAGAATAGAGAAAGCGAGACATGCATTTAATAAGATGAAAGTATTATTCACGTGTATAAGGATCTAAATTTACAAAAACAAAAATTAGGCTACTCCGAAGTTATGTTTTTTTTCAATATACGGAGTGGAATCGTGGACTTTGGCGGAAAGCACATTGAAAAAGCCGAGTACATTTCAGATGTGGTTATATTGTTGTATTCTGAAAATTCCCCGGACGCAGAAACGTACCAACATACCAACAAAGTAATATAAACAAATTACAACGATTACAAAATCATTGCCTAAGAATAGTGTTGAACAAACCCAGATACACGCCTAATAAAACAATGCACGACATTTTAAACTATCCCTATATACAAGAAATAATAAAAAACAGTAAAATTTTTTAATGCATGCCGCATGTCTGCTGACCAAAAATGTCACGAATTAAATATATCCTTACTAGGGTAGTATTAGATTTAAAATTCAATTATATTATAGATAAATTTTATTTGATTTATTTTTGTATTCTTTTCTCTTTTAAATTTTATAAATTATTTAACCATTGCGTTTAAAATATACTTATGAATTACGCGTTGCAGGTTTTTTGCGGAATTTTTCCTGTAAATTTCATCAAGCAATAAATGTACATATATCACTTATGTATATTTTTAAAAAACTATGATTAAGTTTATCGGTTAAGGAATTTTTTATATTTCGAAACGATAGAACATTATAAGTTATTCTTTTCTTGTAAAATTTAATTAATCAAAATATACTTATTTTCTTCTTCATACCAATAAATATATTCGATTCAAGATGAACAAAGAACTTGAACACAGTAAAATCCGGGAAATTTACTCGGGCCCCATAATGAAAAATAAAAAGATAATATATATTAATTATTGCAGAGAAATTTTCAAGGCAAGATAATGAAACGAAGAGGTCTGGGAAGAAGAAGAATATCTTGGCTTAAGAATTTAAGAACACGATTTAGAGCAACATCCGCAGAACTCTTGAGAACAGCAATGGACAAAACCATAATAGCTAATACTGGATGAAGAAGAAGCTAAAAAAAGTTAAAAAAGCTACTTAATACAAATGGAGAAGAATCAAAAGATAAAGGCAAAATAAATGACGGCACAGAACCACGAAATTCGGTAAACATAGTAGTAGCAGTATAGTACATTTCAATACGAAATTTTATAAATCATGAAGAATTTATATGTACATTAAGTATCCTTAAAGTTACCTTAGCAGTTAAATACAACCAAATGACTTTACAAAACTAAAGAAATAATACAGAAAATAATAATAGGAGAAAAATTTAAAAAAAAAAAAAACTATTAGCTTGTATATTATAGTTTAACTTTTATATAAATAAATAAAAATAAAAAATCGTAACACAGATCGTGAAAATATAATAATAATAATAATAATAATAATAATAATAATAATAATAAAGTGCGAAACAGTATAAATATTTAAGAATTGCGATTTAATAAAAAATAAATTCTCTAGCCATTGATGTGGTAATATTGATTTTAATTGTTAGAACAGTGATGCGTGTTCCATCAACTTCGTTTTAATTTAATACCGTTTTAGAAAATTGATCGTTGTTTTGTAGAAATAGAAATTATATTTGTACGAAAATAATATTATTGTCGCAGAATTATATTATTAATTTTTAATTATTATTATCGCAAGTTATATTTTAAGTTATAAGTTTTAAACGTCGGTGAGTATGTAAGTTATTAATTTTTCATTGAACACGTGTACATGTTTTATTAAATTATTAAATTAAATTAGATTTTTAAAACTAGCAATTTAAACGTATGTACAAACTCAAATAATTTATAGAATAACGACGAATAGAGGCAGGCGTTTTTCTGAATGTAGAAAAAGTTCTGAGAAATAGTAAGATCCATAGAAAACGAACATTGCGCGTTGTTATATTTAATTCGTATCGCTTTACTAACCTCGACGATTATAGTTAAAATGTCGGCAGAGACAAGCGTGCAAAAAAATTTCAACTAGATGTACGTTTAAATTTCAACTGGATCGCATTAACCGTTCGAAATTTATAAACTTAAAAATTGACTTTTTACCGCTTATGTGTTGGTGAATATAATTAAAATTTTATATCTCGGGTTACCGTTTGGATTTAAGGTATCGGGTCTATCGGAAATACTTTTATTATTCGAATGAAAAAACCCGATCGAAAAATTCCAAAATTCATTTCAAAAAATCATATCTTTGTCATGATGGGAATTTTTTCTATTGTCCAGAAAAAAAGACAATTTTGCAAAAAAAAAAAAAAAAAAAAAAAAGTACCAAGCAAAATCAATTGTTCAGATCATAATATATCATGGAAGGTGGTACCATCTCCCAGTTCGGAGATTTCATATTACAAAATACGTGGTGGTTGATTTCGTTATTTCAAAGAAAATATATTAATTCCTATATTCGTGGTAGTTTGGTTCAGTTTGTTTTTTCTTCTAAGTTTTTCCTTGAAATTTATTCTGCGTTGTGCTTTTTAATTTTGCGCTAGCGCCTTTGGTTTGATCAACTTTGGAATTTTTTGCACGCCTCTCTCTACCGACATTTTAACTATATCGTTAATTGTTCTTTCGCAGTTTGCATTTATCGTCCAGGTTAGTAAAGCGATACGAATTAAATATAACAACGGGCTAAAAAGACGACCGGATAAAATTTACGGGGAGTTAAGTCGGGGCCCGAAATTTCAAAATTAGTATAATTTGCATACACCAATTTTAATTACTTAATAAAAAAAAATTACAGCCATATACAAAATTCTACCCGAATCGTGATAGCAGTATCAGATAGGAATTCCCCGTTTAAAAATATGATATATATATTTTTTTCTTATAATACATTTATATATACATAAAAAAAATATAGAGTAGCCTGCGAAAGTAGCTTATGGCTACCGGTAGTGACTATCAATATCTATGTTTAATCTGAAATAATTCCGAGATAAAAATAGGAAATTTTTCTAATAGAATAATTTCATTAGGATTAAGAGAGCAATCGATATTATACAATCTTCTCAGATGGTTATATTTACTACATGTGTATATTATACGCTGGACATATTGATTTCATTAGTTGCATAATTATTTTCCATCATTGAAGATTTGTAATTTATTCAAGAAATATCCGATAGAACCAAGTAAGGATCAGTGTCGTATAAAAATTTACTTGAAACCTTTTGTTCTTAAACGTTTAATTATATCTGGAAAAAATTTATTAATTAACTTACCATTAATTTGATATCTTGATTTTAATATTTATATAAGTATAGAAAAACAGAAAATTGTATTAATATTGTATGTAGTTCATGTCGAGGATTATGTTAGACGAGGACAAAAATGTTATAGGATAATAGTAACCGTATAAGATACAAGAAGCATGTATTCGTAATGTGACGTGTAAATAACAAGCGTGTTTTTCCAGAAGATCAATTATTATTTTTTGTCTAGTTACTTTGTTGTTTTTTTTTTTTTTTTAAATTTTCCTTCTATAATGATTGGTCAACGTGACTAACCGACCTCGTTCAAAAGCAATTTCAACGGTCGATATATAAAGCCCAATTATATATATATATATATATATATATATATATATATATATATATATATATATATATATATATCAAAATAGACATAACGAATTTACTTCTGGTCACGGCATATGAAGGTTATGATAACGATTATAAACTATTTGGGACTTTCTCAAAGCAGATAGCCGGTAGTAATCTGCCGTAATAGCCGCAACTAACAGACTTCTCGATACTACCATCAATTCCATCGTTTAACCTAAATTACTTAGTAACTTTTATTCTTTCTCCGCTCCGCGACACTTTTTTTATTCCTTCTCATTAAAATCGCGCTTCGGTATTTATCCAATTCTATTCGCATGAGTAAAAATTTAAACCTAATCACCACGAAAATTTCATGGAACGTTCAAACTCTAGATTAATATACCTCGTTAAAAATTTGCATCTTTTTTATACGGTTATCTTATATTTTTAAAGATATTTAATAAATCGACGGTCGTCCTTTAAATAACGAATTTATGCGCTATATCGGATTATATTTTTACGAGTCAATTACACGTAAATGCAATATTAGACATTTTCTAAAATTATGCATTCAATATGTGCTAGGAGTAAGGAAACATCGACATTTCAATGTGCTCCAAAAATCATACATAATTCCCAGTTTAATTTTAATTTCAAACTTGTATACGCACGTAATGTATATATAAATATGGATATATATCACGAATAAACCACTTGCCACAATATAATATGACCTACTGCGCTAATTAAGTAACATACGATTCAGTTCAATAATGAACCGTCCGTGACGCATTCAATTGTGACGTCATTTTCACCTACATTATTAATAAGATTGATCTATAAAACATTCATTTGATTATTCTTATAAAAACTATGCTACTACAGGTCTAAAGGAAGTGTAAATTTGGATTTATAAATCCTAAAACGTGTCCATTGACATGATAGTAAGCTTCCATCTTTCCCGGTCTTCCGCAGCACTTTTTAATTTATCGTAGTTATTGAATCCAGTTTCATTTAACGGGGTTCTTATAAATGCGTTTCTCGAAGTACATGATCCATCCAAGTTAATCGTGTTTTCCTCGTTCAATTTAATAATGTCCTTTTCTCTTCAATTTGACGTAATACTTGGATTTTTTTTACCGACCTTATTCGGCCTATTTTTCTCCAACTCCACATCTCGAGATATGAGGTATCAGAGGAACAGATTGGTAATTGCCCACAAAACTCTGTCACCCTACGACTACTATTGATCTTATACAATTATTAAGAATACATATAAGAGATGGCCATAATCGAATAATAATAAATGACAAATTCGATTTTTCAAAAAAAAAAAAAAAAAATTACTAATTCGATTTCTTAAATCTAAATCCGACTTCATTTTTCTTTATAGACTATCGGAACATACGAGACATAGATCGGTTAACGCAAAAAATATGAATAAATCGATTATTAAATTAACTAAATTTTGAATGTTCAAAAGACTAAAACGAATAATAAGCCAATAAACAATATTCTATTTAAAAAAAAAAAAAAAAACACTTGGAAAAAAAATATAAAGTGGGTTACATAAAAAAAATGTAGGTAAAATATTATCTTTAAATAATTTGAAATAAGTTTATAATTAGTATTTTATTTCTTAATATTGTAAATAATTATACATTATTTAATCTATCTACAGCTTTTTGCGACTAAACTGTTTTCGTATGCTATCCTATTATTTTTTTGTTCAATCATAGTCATTAATATATTACATATAAATGCTAATCAATTGTTCCCATTTTACAATAAGAACAACTTTCAAATAATTATAGAATCATAGAATGTATTAATTTATCTGCTTCACATTTATTCGTGAAAATTAAGAAATTAAAATTTAATTTTTTTTTTCTAAATGTCAGTTCTTTTCCAACGAAAATAATTTAATTTTCAGAGTTAAATTTATTTGAAAATGTCACGTATTCAAGTACTTGATTAAAATTGTGTATATTTCATTATGTTATTTATATCATTAATTTGGAAGTTTGTAATCGTATTAATACTTATTCACAGTAATATATTACAAACATGTCAAATTAATAATTTAATTATACCACGAAAATTTTGAATATATCTGTTATATTATGTAAAACAAATGTGACTTAAAAATATCGATTGATTAATCGATTTTTAAAAAACGATATTACTAATTAGTCGATTATGCCATGACTAATATATGTGCATTTATTGCATAAATTGTTTCAATAAAAATTCTTTGGATCACGTACTAATTAAATAAGGTTACACTTTTGAAGAGGCATAAGTTAGTTGTTTGGCGTCATCAACGGAAATAATGGATTATCGATATTTTCAACGTGCCGTAAAATTAATACATGTTGCGCTACAATTATTCAACTTGACAATTTTTAAACAATTATAAACATTTGTATTCAATTAGCAAATCATAGACAACTCGCATGCACACGTTATAAAAAGAAAATGAAGCGAACCACAATAGGGTAAAAATTACGAATAATAACCGAAAAACAAATAGCTTTTATTATTTAATAATCCTTCCATCGTGGCTTGTCCTCATTTACACTCTTTCCCATGACCCTAGCTCACCGTTTTTATTATAATGTGTATGTTAATGATTAACCTATTTCATTTTTAAAAATTGAAATATTAAATTTTTCAACACAGGTAGTTTCAAACTTTTTTTTTTTATTTTTTATTTTTTTTTTTTTATTTTACTGTACCGACAGTTTCCTGTCATAAACAATAATGATCGTAAGTAAGGAAGTAAGGAGAAGGAAGAAATTGGAATATGGAATGTGAACAAGAGGAGGAAAGTAAAAGAATATTATTAAGCTGGCAATTCCAACGAACAGCCAGATTTGGATCTACAAAGAGGAAAAATATATTAATTTTTTATTATTATTATATAATTTATTTCTCGCAGAGTTTAACCATTACACGTAGCGTCCCTGAGAACAATGTAGCCACTTAGGTGATTGGAAGTGCATCGCGGCACCACTTTCTTCGTTTTAGCCGACTGTTGGATCTGACTGGAAAATTTCTAGTAAACATTCGGTGTACCAGTGGATTCGAATGGAACTGGAGCTTTTCGAAGAATCTTCTATATTGTTCCGTATAAACATCCTTCACGTATGAAACGTTCAAATTGTCATGTAATATGTCGTTCGATACAAAGTACGGTGCAGATGCTATTGTACGTAGGATTTTGGACTGCTGTTGTTGTACTCTGTGGAGATTACTTCGACTTGCTGTTCCATACAGTTCTAATCCATATCTCAAATTGGAGCGATGACCGATAAGTAAACATTCCGCTTTACGGCTAGGTTGAGAATTGATTTACGTCCTAGCAACGGCCGGAGCTGTTTAGCCCTTATTATCACAGATCTTCTTGTGTATTCCACATGATCACGCCACGTTAATCGCTTATCTATATGCATGCCGAGATAACGCACGGACTCGACTCGTGGAATTAATGAACCATCAAATGTCAAGGTTGGACATCTAACACGTCTGTTGGTGAACAGGATGTGTCGACATTTAGTTGAATTGAATGATATGCGCCAAAGACTTGCCCATTTTTCTAGTCGATTCAGATGATTCTGAACCGCAGCGTTTGCATGCATAACATTCATATTAGACGCCAGTATCGCTATATCGTCGGCGAACGTAGCCAGCAACGTTAAGTTCGAAGTTGGTACATCCGCAGTATAGATGGAATACAAAACAGGACCTAGCAGCAAGCTGCCTTGCGGTACCGATGATCTGATTGAATGTTCTTCTGAAAACGAGCCATTTGTTCTGACAACAGTTTCAAACTTAACTAATTAAAACTCAAACGACCATTTCGAAATACGTACACAAGAACTTGCATTTGAATTAATTATAAAAAATTTATGACAACATTGCAGGAAGTTTATTATTATAATAATATTACACGGATACATACATACATATATATATATAATTTATATAAAATACATATATAAAATAGAATAAAATAAAACGGAAGACACAAATATCCGATTTTAATGTAACTCGTGAACATCGGTAGACCGTGTTATTAATTTGCAGACGGCAACCGTTTTTTAAGATGTTACTTTACACTAATCACTGTCGATTCGTTTCATTCGAACCACATACACACAACTACCACAAATATACAAATATATATATATATATATGACATAATACGTTGGTGTACATGTTGCAATAGCAATTAATTTTATTCCAGCTAAACCACACCTTTAAAGAAACTACATAATGAATTCTCCAATGTCAAAGTAAATATCGTGGAATGTAGAATCAAACGCGGTTTGCATTTAAATCGAAACATTACCATTTCAAAACGAACTTGAAATATTCTATTATTTTCAATTATTTTCGCCAGATTCTAGAATTCTATGCTTTAAACATAGAACTTTTAACTGTCATGATAAGTGGATTTAAAATATATCATGAGAGTTCATCAACAATATTTATAGGAAACATCTGTTATATTGTAATTAATAACTACATGCATACATAATATAAGTATAAATACAACCTATACATATATATAAATCGAAACGGATAGAGCGAGTAGATAGTTACACATACCTAGGTCAAAAAATCACAACGGAGAAAGACATAATAACGAAAGCAGAAGTGGCAAGGAGAATACAACTATCGTGGGTTGCGCTTGGAAAATTACGCGTAGTATTCCGCAATAAATAAATACCGATTAATCTGAAACGTTAAGCTGTATAACCAATGTATACTTCCGATTCTTATGTATAGTTCAGAAACATGGCCATATACAAGACAGCACATGAGAGAATGATGCTGGATACAAGATTATCAGATCATAAAAAGAATGCACGGATAAGTGAACAAACACGATTGGATGATGCAGTCTAGCGGATGGCTATAACAAAATGGAATTGGGCTGGCCACGTGATTAAGCGGATGTTACAGTGGTTGGAAATGGACAGAAAAAGGGAAGGCCAATGACGCGGTGGCACAATGGTATAGCAAAGGTAGCTGAGAAAAATTTTTTGGGGAAAGCGCAGGACAGATGTGGGTGGAAGACGTTGAGGAAAGCCTTCATCCAGGAGTGGATAGAGAAAGACTTATCGTGATATACATTCTTCTGTTTCATATAGTATAATTATATATATATATATATATATATATATATATATATATATATATATATATATATAATGACAGGGATTAACGAAGCAACAGGCGGAATCTCTAGTATAAATATAAAATTTAATTCACAAATTAATAAATCAAATTGCTACACATTATTACAAAAATTTATATAAAGAACAAAAACAAAACAAATTGAACAAATATTACAAAATAATAGAAGTACTAAGCAGATTAAAACTGAGCTCAGAATTGGAAAGAACTGGTTAATAGAACTAGAGGATGATAAAGGAACTGTGGAAAGAAGTCGCAAATTAATAAATCAAATTGCTACACATTATTACAAAAATTTATATAAAGATGATAACAACATCCAAGAGGCGATGAACATAAATTACATGACACAAAAGGACAAAGACAACACTACATCAATATCATCGATCCTGCTAGCAGAAATCAAAAAATCTGTAAATAAAGCTAAGCTAAACAAGGCATCAGGACACGATAAAATAATAAATGAAAGTATCAAATATGAAGGAGAAAGGTTACTTATAGAATTGGAAAAGTTATTCAATGAAATAATTGTAACAGAAACAATTCCAAGTGGATGGGAAAAACCTGACATAATTTTTCTACATAAAAAAGGTAAAAAAGAAAAGATAGAGAATTATAGACCAATAATACCAACAATACAAAAAATTTTCTCTACCCTAATATGATCGCGACTACGGAACCAGCTAAAACTACGTCAGCCTCGTTAGCAAGCGGGTTTCCGTAGCTCGTATTCAACAATAGATCATTTACATGTTATTAATCAATTCATAGCGAAAAGCATAGAGTACAATATACCGTTATTTTTAATGTTTATAAACTATAGTAAGGCTTTTGACTCGGTAAAGCAATCATATATATTTCAAGCACTACAGAATCAAGGCTGTCAACGAAAGCTAATAAGACTAATAATGAAAATGTATAACAACGTTGAAGCTAGAATAGTAACAAATGTAGATGGAGAATATTTCCCGTTAGCACGAGGAGTACGCCAAGGAGACCCGTTATCTCCAATTTTGTTCAACTGCGTCTTGGAGGAGGTTTTTAAAACGCTAGATTGATCGGACATGGATATTAATTTAAATGAAGAATCATTGAACAACTTACGCTTTGAAGACGATGCAGTGCTAATTGCATCCTCCTTCAACCGATTGGAGCAAATGTTTCTCTCTCTGCAGCTAGAGGGAAATAAATCGTGATTAAAAATAAATAACGAAAAAACTAAAATTTTATGTCAAAAAAACAACAAAAAACGAGGCTTTACACCAATGGGAAATAGCAATATAGAACAAGTCACCGAACTTATATATTTAGGTCAACTAATTTCATTTAAAAGCAAATTAACGGGCCGAAGTACATCGCAGAGTGGCAATAACATGGAAAAAGTACTGGATGATTAAATTAATTTTTAAGAGCAATATTCCGCCCAATCTAAAAAGCATGGCGTTCAACAGCTGCCTGCTACCATCCTTAACTTACGGCTCCCAAACATGATCGATGACACAAGGACAGGAAAATATTGTAAGAACCTGCCAAAACAATTTAGAAAGATCAATATTACAAATCAAGGAACTAGATAGAGTCAAATTAAAAACGATTAAGGAACAAATGGGTGATAATAGGGATGTCATAACTTCAATCCGCGCGCTGAAATGGAAGTGGGGAGGACATGTTATAAGATACAGAGATCAGCGGTGGACGAAGAAAGTAACGGAATGGTTCCTGGCGTACCGCAAGAGAAAAAAGTCGTGACCGTTTACACGTTGAGATGACGACTTAAAAAAATTCCTGGCCTCCAGAAGCGCTCTGTATAGATTGGGACACAACAAACGCAACTGGGAAAAATTGGGAGAGACCTTCCCACGAAAGGACCTAGTATGACTACATTCGAAATTAATTTTAGCTGTAACAGATATTTATAAATTGTTAATTGAGTTATGCTAAATAAAGGTTATCATATATATATATATATATATATATATATATATATATATATATATATATATATATATATATATATATATATATAAAAGAAAGCTCCATGTAATATACATATATCGCACACTACACACTAAGTCAAAAAATTCAATTCATACCGAAGCAAATCTACGTGAACACACAAACACACACACCCATATAACAACGTGTTTAGAGTAGAGGGGTACATTAGAAATTTCAAATAAAATAATTAAAATAAATAAATAAATATTTATTAATGCGTCGTATTAATTAACAACAATCGATCGACGATGTTGATAAGGGTCGAAATTAAGATATTTCTGATAAAATAAAATGAACAATAATAATAATAGTATTGTGTATATATATATTAATTGTGAAGCAATTCTTAGCCCGACCCCTATTAGAAATTTTGTCCCAATTTTCTGTAACGAAATCTGTAACGAAATCTGTAACGAAATTTTGTTACGGTAATAATAAGAGTGTTGACCTCATCTAACCAGCTTATAAATTGAGAAAATTGCACACATTTTTCAGTCATGTCGGTTTGTCCGGGTCCAGATTGTCCTTCTAAAATACTTGGTATAATAATAATAATAATCGTAATAGTAATAATGATGATGATAATAATAATAATGCGGTGTCGAATTCTGGCCGAACTCGTTGTTTAGTGTCCGTTGCAACATTGTATATGTGCTTCCTTTCTTCCTTGTTACAAAGAGTGGGGTATACACAACATACATATTCGTGACTGAGTATGTATATATATATATATATATATATATATATATATATGTATGTGTGTGTGTGCGTTCTGAATGTAAGTGTAGGTGCATTTATAAACGTAAGCCAAAAAAAAAATAACAGATTCTATCACCCGGCATTATTTCGTCTTAATCTGTTCGGTTAGTATAAATAATAACGTTGTTGCGAAATGCGTCCGACCGATTGTTATCAAAAGTTAAACGTTTATTTAAATCGTTACTTATTTTTGGGGTTTTTTAAAAGCGTTTCATTTTCGAAAGGATCATGTACAATAAAATAAAAAAATCATTCGTGTTTAAATTTGTTTATTTTTTTACAACAGAATTACATTCATGAACATGTGGGTGGCTAAGAATTGCTTCACAAATTAGTCTTCTACTATACGAAGCTTGCTTCGTATAGAAAAGGTAAACCCAGGGGGGTCAAGGGGGGCAGGGCCCCCCTTGCGAGGCGCGAAGCGCCGAGTTTTATATATATATATATATATATATATATATATATATATATATATATATATATATAGCGTTATACAGTAGTCTGTATCAGAATAAGAAACATCTTGTAACTGTTATTGACTACTGGGGAATTAGTTACGTATATACCCATAGATTATCCGACGGGCATAGCACGTTGAGTACAGCATCTTTCCGTCTAATCGCCGAAGTTATGCAACGGACTTGGATGGGTGACTGCCGGCTCAGTGTGTTATTGGTATCTTCCAATTTGCCTGGCCCGCACGGGAGATTAGGCTATTTTCTCCCCAATTTCGTCCAGCAGTGGACCGATGTAGGTAAAAAAAAAAAAATACCCATAAACACATAGGTAAGATACCTAGCTAGTAGCCAGCCTATATACTACTTAATATTATTTTTATTATTCGTCTTAATCGATTTATTGTAATTCGTCTTGATACTCGTTTAAATTCACGCGATGCAATTAGCTTCGCAGAATAGAGTCGTCGTTAGGTCGAATAGAAACAAAATAAATCATTTAACCTACAAATATAATAAACGTTTAAAAATTGCATTAAAACTTTTAACATTTCATTGTAAATTACCAACCACGACGTGGGTATAAATTGCCTTCACACGATGGAATACAAATTATAAATATCGATATACCTAAAATTAACATATTAATACCATCCATATCCATTCGTTGTAAATTGGCATACTACGACGTGGAATATTATAATTGTTATTATTCAATTTCATCATAAATTGTCGATTTACGACGGAATATTGAACTAGATAGCCCGATAATTACAAAATTCATTATAAATTGGCTTCCGCGATGTGGATTTTAAATATTAAAACATGCAAAATTTCATTGTAATATGGATATATAACGCGGTGCAAAATGATAGAAAATTCACTGTTACCACTCAATACTCACCGAAAATTGAGTGTTAATTTTATCAGTTTAAAAGGAAAAATTTTGTTTATCTCGTTGAGCGGAAATATTAAATTAAATAGTGCACCGTATAGAACAAGTGCGAAAACTTAAAAAAAAAATAATAATAATAATAAAATGACGACTCCCAAACGTGTCACCAGTGTAGGACGATAATAAAAGTCGGTGGAAATTAACTTCTTTCGTTTAACATCGGTGTGGTTAAGGGATTGTCGAATAATTTATTTTTTTGAATAAAATAAATTATAAATTGACCATGAACCGAGAACGCTTAGAGCACGCGCTATTACAACCTAGATCAAAAAGGAACGGGTCGCCGCCACGAATAAAAGGAGAAACTGAACAATAGAAAATGTAAATAGTGGGACCGGAGAGAAAGACAAACGAGAGATAAAGTTACAAAAATAAGCGAGAAAAACGATCGCGGATGAAATCACACATCTCGTGCAACGTGACTTAAATCTACCGTGACTAAATCCGAATAATAAGAATAGAATTACGTTTCCCGAATTGAAATTAAAGTCAACAATTGACCGAGGCACCTTCGTTTAAATAGTAATCGACTATTTCCCGATTGCTATTAATATCATCATTAACTTAGGCGGTTTAGCATTTTTTCTTGTTTGTCCATTTCTTTATACTTCCATAAAAAAAAATGTATAGATATGTAATAATTATTATTTTTAAAAATTATTCGAAAAAATCGGTTTAAATAAAATAAAATTACACATACATACATACATACATATATATATATATAATGTATACGTGTGTAAAACAGAATTAAATAAGAGTAATTTGCACAAAGAAATAACTCTGTATACGGATGCTTTGAAAATATAAACATTTTTCGATTTGTGTACGAATTTTGTGATTAATGATTTTAACAGCTACAGCACACACAATGGCTTATGTGAAGAATGAACCATTAGATTAAATATAACATACAAACTGGCGTTTTATAACCTGTAAAACTTAATATATTAATTTCATAATGAATTATTATTCGGAATTCGTAAAAAAATTTTTATACTGCCCCTACTGTATAACTATCTCTTGACCAAATTTTAATTTTAACTTGATTTATTTAATAAACTTTGTTCGACAGACTAGGTTATGAATTTGCAGCTGTCTCTCATGATCGTTTCCAATATTTAATTAACCCCTTTGTCTAAACTTAAATTTATAAATTTCGTTAAAAACAGAATTTAGTATTTTTACGTCAAAAATTTAATACTACCTAGTTTGGTTATTAAACAATCTCTGAATACCACTAAATCTGAAAATTATTTCTCAAGTCTTATGAGGTGTTACAACATCACCACGTAAACATAAATTTTATAATTTAACTTATAATCAAATTTTATTATTATATATTAATATATATATATATATATATAATAAAAATCTGATGCTGAGTCATGATGCGAACATACCAGCCCCATTTAAGAGCGTGAAGGTCTAATGAGAAATGAAATAAAGAATTATTCAACTATCTGGTAATTATGGTACAGTTTAAACATTTTTAAACAAGGATAGTTGAGACATGTATAAATAGAGTACTAAATGGAAAAATTATGGAGTAAAAAATTTATTTAAATTAGTTTTGATCAATATGGAGGACATTAAACAGAATACGAACTGACTGTCCTAAGATTAACCGGGTACTGTAAAGAAATTAAGTCAATAAGTTTTTTATTAGCACACACGATTTATCGAATTTTAGGCGTACTAATACTTTTAGACATAGTTTACAATTAACAAAGTATCGGCACGATAAACTAGCAGCACACGAGCGATACGATGATCGGGTGGAAGAAGTGGTAAACCGAATATTGAACGATTAAACGAAAGACAATAAAATACTTGATAATAAAAATCGATCAGAGGAAGAAAAAGATAAAAGATTGGAATTAATAACGACTAATCAAACTTAAAAGAGATTATAAGGCGAGCTAAAGATCGGAAAACATAGATGTACGTAATCTCTTGACTCAAGAGAAGCGAATACGATGATGCTGATGAGTGTCTTCGAATGAAGCGCATCGATTCACCTAAGCAGACGATGAAAATGAATATTATACGATTATATAAAATATTGACTATAATTTATCTCGAACATCTGAATATTATTAATCGATATCGTACGAATAAAATACATTTTAAACATACATATATATATAAAATTTTTTTTTTATAACCTGTATACATTTATCGACTACGATAAATCTAAATTAAAACAGAATAATAACCATATTTAATATATTTAAATACGCCGAAGTCTATAACGGAATTCGTTAATAATCTTATTCTATTAATTATTCTAAGCTATTTAACAAATTTCCACGTCTCGTTAAATATTTTATTCCTCTTGCTTATTTTAATTAAATATCAATCCAAACACACACAAGTTAAAACACATTCAAACGGACTTAAAACACGTAGCAAAATGTTGATTCTCCAAACTGGAATATCGGATTATCGGAATTCATCGTTAAAACATGGCCGGGTAAAATCGATCGATCAAACGGCGAAAACCAGCATCGCAATCCGTTTACTAATGATTTCAGATATACTTCCGAAACCGGTTATACGCATTTTATTAACACCCTCCGACAACGTTTTGGAAAAATATTTTACAAGTTCGGTGGACGAATTGGCATACGAGTATGGAGAAATTAACTTAGTCAACGCGAAAACTTGGCACAAATGTAATTCAGCGATAAAAATCTACAAATACCTGAACGACAACTATTATCTATTGTAAATGTTATAAATGGAAGGAATATCATTCCGGCAAATTTATTATTAATTAACGAACCAAAAAAATCGAAGAGAATTTAAAATATATATATATATATATATATATATATATATATATATATATATATATAATTTTTAAATATATCGGTGAAATTCAATGAATTCCCATCGAAATATGTCTATCAGAGAATTCATACAACATTTTTTAATGTTCACAAGATTAATAAATATATTATAAAACACTATTTTACCACACACACGTGATATATATATTTTACAATTTATCAAAGATGTTTTCTAATAATCTACATCTATTCGAGTCATGCTTAAAATAATTACTATATAAATTCATGATATTAATGTGTGTAAGTAATTTATTCGATGGTCTGAATATACTAAATGAACTTCTGGGAGGTTACCTCCCTTTTTAAATACATTCAACAAATTAAAAACTCGTTTTCGATATTAACATAATTTGATTTTAAAACTCTACTAAATATTCCCGTAGTTTAATATTTGTGATAAGTTGACCAAATTTACTTTGTGCGAATCGTAAAAAGCATTCATTTATACCTGTTAACAATCTCTCTCTCTCTCTCTCTCTCTCTCTCTCTCTATATATATATATATATATATATATATATATATATATATATATATATATATATAAAATCTACCTACATAAATATGCAATACCATAGTAGCATAGTTACTAGAGCGTTTGACTCCCAAATCGCGGCATAGTTTTTCATCATAATATTATATATATATATATATTTCATATATCATCATGGTGGATTGTAAGTTAAACTATGACCCCATGTAAAATTGGTTAGCGTTCAAGACACTAATTATGTTCAAAGCAAATGAGCGCAAACGACACACGGAGTAAAGTGACACTATATTCTCCGTGATAATTTATGCGTTATATGATGACGAAAATACTGCGAGCTTTTCGAACTTTGTATACATATATCGCGATATGTCTTTATCTATCCATCCTGCAGGTATGCTTTCCCAAATTTCTTTCATCCAATTCTGTCTTGTTCCTTTCGCAGCCATTTGATATGTCGTCGGTCTACTCTATTTTCTCGTTTATCGGCCACCATTGTATAACTCGCTTTGATCATCTGTTGTCACCTCTTCGAGCTATGTGGTCAGCATAATTCTACTTTCTTTTAGTCATTCGCTCTACTACGTCGTTTAACTTCGTATGTTCACGTATTCGGTCGTTTCTTATCCAATTTGATAATCTGATGTTTAGCATCATTTTCTCGTGTGCAATTTAGACTTTTCTTATCTTCTGTATGTCTGTTTTAGTATATGGCCATGTTTCTGCAGCATATAATACAAGGACTGGAAGACACATTTATAATTTCCTTTTCAGCTTAATTGGCATTTGCTTGTTTCAAAATATTCCGCTTAATTTCCCAAACGCAACCCAAGACAAATATATTTTTTTCGTTATTCCTGTTTTCGTCATAATTTTATTATTATTCTTTCTTTTTTTTGGCCTAAATAAATATAATTATCTAATTGTTCATTTATCGTGATTGATGTTATCAGTTTGTTTAATAACGCTCTGATTTTGCTTTGTGTTCTGTACCAATTTTTTTGGATCTTGTTTTACTAATACCCGTTCATTTGCATAATGTTTAATACGCTTCGAATTGATTTTAAACTTGCCTCTCATCAATATGCGATTACTTCCCATATTGACCGTGCTTAACATTGTAACATCTTGTACTATGCGTAGTTCGTACGAGATAATATAATCAATTTCGTTTTTATATTTATAATCTGGACTTTTCCGTACCATTTTCTTTTTTCTTACTTTTGAAAGAATGTGTTCATAGCGTAGAGTTATTTATTTCGAGGAAACTAACTTACATTCCTGGTCCCTATGCTATATATTCTGATTGATTTTTTTTTTTTTTTCATCAGAGCAAGTTTCAATTGTGGCATTGAAGTTTCCAACTATAACTGTATATTGAAATTTGTCTTCATTTTTTTAATTTAATTTATTTATTATTATATATACTATCAACAATTTGCCCTTTTCTCTAACAAGCTTAATAACATTAAGAATATACGTCGGATCCTAGAAAGTTCTTAATCTACAAATCTAGCCTAAAACTACCTTTCATCCCTTATACCACAAACAGGGCTTGAAACCGGTGCGATTTTCTGAGTAAAGTGTTGACATTTGTCGGAGATTCGCGTGTTTGACTAAGTCGCTAACGGCGATTTTAACGCGTATATATACTTACCCCTTTGTTCAATCACCCCACAGTATTTAAAGGTTAAAATCTGTTTTTTTTTTTTTTTTTTTTTTTACTTAGGACGTTATAAAAAAACCCGAGGCTTACATGGAATATCTGTCCCGAGAGAATTTTCTAAATGCCCTAACGAACATTTTCCATCATAAATATCACCCCTCTATCTATCACTCAGGTCTCTGAAAAAGTCGAGTTTTAAAGGGATGAAATTTTTTAAAATCATCCCTTTTTTAACATTTTTAAATAGCCATCTAATTATTCATCCAACCGTCTAAAGGCATTCGACTTTTTTTTTTACCTTATCCTATAGCGAAAAATTCTAATTATATATACCGAGCCTCTATATAGAATAGTATCGGAGTTTCGGAGTTAGATCAGCCGGAAGTTGACCTATTATAGGGGACGGGGGAAAACCTAACCTAACCTAACCACTGAGGAACAGCTCCACACGTCTTTGTAGCATCTTGCTGAAGAGTTTTCCAATGGAGCATAGAAGCGCGATGCCCCTATAATTTCCACAATCTGATTTATTGCCTTTATTTTTCTAAATATTGATTAAAGCCGCATTTTTAAAATCTGTTGGAATTATTTCATCTCTCCAAATGTGTGTGTATAATTTATGGAGGCATTTCACCATTTCTTCTCCGCATATTTTGTATACATAAGTTGGGATACCATCTTATCAAGGTGTTTTATTATTTTTGCAACTATTAATTGCTTCACGAACGTCCTCTACTGTTGGTAGTAGGTCAAGATTTTCATTAATACAGTTTTTAGGAAGATTTTAAAGCACATTTTCGCTTATTCCGGATTCATTGTTTAACAATTGCGAATAATATTGTTTCCATCTTGGCTGTACTTTCTTTCTGTTTACTATCAATTTACCTGAAGGATCTTTTATTGCAGTTTTACGTTGAAAATTAGGTCCATATACAGCTTGAACTGCGCTGAAGAAACCTCATGTATCATTTTTATCAGACGATAATTGAATTTCCTTTGTTTTGTTCACCCACCATTGGGTTTTCAGGTTTTTTATTTCTTTTTGTACTTGTGCTTTTATCATTTTATAGGTGCGACTTTTTCCCCTATTCGTTCTTCTGCAATCCAGTTTATAAAAGCTCTTCTTTTCTTTTATAAATGAAGGTTTATTTCTTCTGTCATGTTAGAAAACCAGCATTCTTGTTTTCTTTTCCTGTGACCTAGTACTTCTTCACACGTTGTAATTATATTGCTTTTTATTAATTCCCAATATTCTGTGCTCGAAACGCTATCAATTTTGTCGATTTCTTTGATGTTTTTAGAAATTTCAGTTTTAAATTTCCTACCAGCATTTTCAAAATTGACCAGATTATTGTACCCGATCATATAATTAGCAATTTTATTATTTAGTCGGTAAGAGTAGTTCCTAAATCTGAACCATGAATGTAGCAATATGTGATCAGTGTCACCGTCTGCACCTCTCATCGAACGCGTTATTAAACATTCGGATCGATGTATTTGTTTTGTTATAATATAATCTATAATATGCGGCTTCTTGGAGTGAGGATGCACCCGTGTACCTTTGTGGATATCCTTTAATTTAAAATTTGTATTCGTTATAAATAAATTATTTCTTGCGCAGAACTGTAAAAGATGACTACCATTTTCATTTGTTTTACCGATTCCATGCGGGCCAATTATATCTTTCAATAATGCAATATCACGCCCGATTCTTGCATTGAAATCACCCAAAATAATGAGACTACATATATATATTCTTCATCTGCTGCGTTTGAACAAAATCTACACAGTTATCTAATGATGCCGTAAAAGCACCTTCATTATTCTGTTGCATAAAATACCGCCGGAGTTTTTCAATACATTTTTTCGCCTCTGCAGTAGACACACCAGGTAAGGAAATGTCATCCGTGTCATCATCACTTTCTGATTCTTGTATTTGTTTCTTTTTTGTGATATTTTCCATAATTTCTTATCCAAATCTTCAATATTATTGTCACAGCATGACAGATTGGCGTCAATATCTGAAAATTGTTCACAGTTGGTCACACATAGTAATTCATTCGGTGTTTCATTATTTTCCATTTCAACAATTTCATAATCAGGCTCCTTGAAACCACAATGAGCAAAACAGTTCTGAATTGGCATAAAAGTGATTTTTCTCCAGCTATCAGCAACAAATTGTATAGCCTGCAGTATTGTTATTGTGGAACTGATATCTTTTGCCATTGTAGAAACTGTTACCAGGTCGTCTTCAATAGCTTCTAAGATATGCTGTATCAACATCTTCCTATATTGCACTTTTAAATTTTTTATGACACCCATATCAAGTGGCTGAATTAGTGAAGTAGTGTTTGGAGGTAAGAATTCAATTTGAATATTCTTCAGTTTAACGAAAGTGTGGTGCGAAGTTGCATTGTCAATAAGGAGTAAAATTTTTCTAGAATCTCTCTGTAATTCTATATCCCAGTTTTCTAACCATTTTGAATAAATAGTAGCAGTCATCCATGCATTTTTGTTTACATAATATGTTACTGGCAGATTACTTACATTGAGATTTTTAAAGTAACGTGGCTTTTTAGTTTTACCAATAACTAGAAGTTTTTTTTTTGTCACTTCCAGTTGCATTGCAACAAACAACATAACACAGTGATACGATCCATAGCTTTTTTCGAACGAATAAGTTGTTCGTGTTTGTATATTAATGACCCATCTGCGGTGGCTCGATAAAATAAATCAGTTTCATCCGCATTATAAATGTCATTCAGGCTGTGACTTTGAAGGAATTTGGAAATTTTGCTTGAACTCCATTGTTCAGCTCCTGTCAAATCAGCGCTTGCCTTTTCTCCATGAGCTTTTTTGAATTTGATATCATGTCACCCTTTCCACCGAGCAAGCCAATCATTCGTAGCAGCAAAGTCTTCATAACCCATTTTTTTCGCAAACTCTTCATAACCCATTTTTTCGCAAACTCTTCAGATTTTAATTTCAACATTGGCCCACTGACATGAACACCTCTTTGTGTTACACTGCTAAACCATAAATTAAGAGCTTCATCAACCTCTGGGTTTTTACCTTCTCTTTTTTGTTTCCTTTCCACCACCTAACTGCCCTTTTCAGTACTACTCCATTTTTTACATAAGTTCTGTTCATCTGTTTTTAAATGGGAGATGGTGTTTTTGGAGACGTCTATGATTTTTGCTAACTTCCGAATAGGCATATTGGGAGGTTGAATTTCGATTTTGTCTAAAATAGAATTTTTTTTCCTTTAATGATAAACATTTACGCGACATTTTATTCATACAAAAAAATTCACCAGAACTAAAAAAAGAAAATAAAATTTTCGTAAGAAAAAAAAAATAAATACAGTTTTTGCAGAACTAAACTAAGAACATAATAATCTATCGGAGACTGCATAATTAATAAACGTATAGAGCAAAAAACATTATAGCGTCAATGAAAGAATGTCAACACAAGGGCATCTCAAATAAAACGAAGAAAAAACAAACATGTTCACTTAAATGAATTGTAAACATGACTAAAACATTTTTATTCAATTTTTGTTTATGTGAATATTTTCGTTTACGACCGGAAGTGTCATTTTATATCGACTGGCTTATCACCCATCTCACTATTTATTGCCTTGAAAGGCTATTAATCTTTGTCCCGTATAACCGACTCATTGTCCCAAAAAAACCGAACTAAAACAACCTTCATTTCATACGTTTGTTTTGGGGTTTTGCTGATTGTCCCTTATAAACGGCTGTCCCTCTTATCCGGAGCCCCTTATAAGCGGATTCGACTGTATATATATATATATATGTGTGTATATATGATCACATGTTTATGGCATATATGCATAGGTGGAAATATATATAATTTGCTGTAATATCAGGGGATTTTTATACATACAGATGCATGAAGTGTTAGTAGTAATTTTCAAATTTTATTAAAAATGTAAAATATATTTGTATATTGAGTTGAACAATCTCATGGGTGTGACGTCAATTTTGCAACTTAAAAAATTCTGTAATAAAAAAATATTTTGGTGGAGGGTATTTGACAATTTGTAAGTAAAACATTTTATCCACATATATATATTATATAAATATTGCATAATATCAAGCGATTATAGTGGTAACTTAACATTCAAAAATTTATGTATACACGCGCATGCTGTGAAATAAGTTTGTTTTTAAATTAATTTTTCAAATGTGATATATACCATTATATGGGGCACTGCGATCTTATACATTACAAAGCATGTAGCACAACAACTTATATGACATCATTTTTAGGGTTGTAGTTTTATCTTATAAAAAATCTATAACAAAGATTGTTCAGGGGATAGGAAAGCATGCAAAAATTTGTAAAATGCTTTAGCGAGATATATATATATATATATATATATATATATATATATATATATATATATAATATTGATGAGCACGTGCAGTTACCAAGCATTATATATATATATATATATATATATATATATACACACACACACACACAATCGCATGCATATTTACCACACATATTGTATAACCTTTTTTTATAGACTTCCCACTTAAGCGATTTTACTTAATCGGTAGCCCTTAGTTTTGAACGTATTTCCAATATTACATCAGAGATCTGCAGGTGTTGATACTCAATATTACTTTGGATTTATTCGTAAACGCCTGCAAATTTTAAACCTACTTGAATTATTATGTCAGAGATTTGTAAGTGTGGATACTCAATATTACTTCAGAGATATGCAGTGTCAATACTCAATATTACTTTAGATTACAGGTGCCAGAAGGGGAGAGTTGCAGGCATTAAAAATATTTATTCATAATTGCCTGAAACTTACTTCAGAGATGTGTTGAAAGGGGAAAATTGCAAGCATTAAAAATATTTATTTTATGTTTAAGTTAATTATTCTTTAAATTGTCATTAATCGGATTGCAGATAATTTAAGATAGGAAATTCAATTTTAATTAAATGTTATCATGATTACTAACAGTGTAAATTGTGTTTATTATTGGTATTATTTACTTCTATTATTAAAACAGGTTGATAAATCTGTAAGGTCCTGTTTCAACATTGTATGTCAGGGTTTGTTCTCTTAGCCTTTGGATAAACATTCTTACCACAAGGCAGCAGTTCACTACTGAGGGGGTAGCGATTTAGGGTTTTTACTGAAACAAAAACCCGCCGAGAGGCAGTTGTATGATTTATGCCAATTTTTAATAGACAGTTCCTCAAGTTGGTCATGTACATCCTCATATATATATATATATATATATATATATATATATATATATATATATATATATATATATATATATATATACATACTAGTTTCCAAAATATGGGTTTTAAATAAATATACTTAAAGGTAAACAAAATTTCACAAGCTTCGTACCCTTAACTTATACGAAAACTTATTATATATATTCTATTATATCGGTAAATGTTAGGGTAGTTATTTATTTATCATATACAAAAAATTTCAATTATCAAGTTTTTAAATTGGAAAAGAAGTTATAACTCCCAGTGTTCAAATATGAGGAGGATTAGACAGCTGGACGACAAGGACAATGGGACTTTTCTATGTACATACAAATGATAGATAACCGTCGGTGATATAATAGTAAGCTTAAATTATCAGCCTATATCTTGAACTTATAATATTGCACACAATTCGGAGAGAATTGCTGTTGAATATTATGATACAAGATTTCTCTTCTTTTCTACACACATCCTCTCTCTTTCTCTCTCTCTCTATATATATATTAAAAAAATGCATGAATACACACAGATGTTAAAAAACCATTTTAATATGATCGAATCTTGCAAGTGCCAAATAGGCCTTTCAACAATCACTACACAAAATTATAAATTACCCTAAGAATACAGGCCACATTCTTTGCAATAAAACGTTTATTCCAGTCTAAATTAACCTTGTATTCTCAGGCATTCAACTTGAAACAATTAAGCCTCATGAAATTTAGTACGCATATATATATATATATATATATATATATATATATATACACACACACACATACACATATATATATATATATTAATATATATAGTTCGGTATCATCATTTTTAACGGTTTATCGATTGCGACACGCATCATGAAGAAAATTACGAGTAGTGAAATATCGCGTATAAACACAATAGGAACGCGCCGAAACGTCTTTGGCAATGAAACGACATTATTTCAATGGAATTTACCATATAATGATTATTATTATTATTGACGCCATCGTTTGCATGTATAAATTATCTGTTCGGCACATGTACAAATGCACGCATACATACCACGTCATACATATATATATATTTACAGTTACATTGTCCGAGGATAAAAAACATTATTCCAATCTTCACATATTTCATGATATCCGTGACTAATTATTATTATTACAGATGGTCGATACATCTGGGATACTAATATTAATTTCTCCCTTTTTAAATTCCAATCGCCAAATTAGGTTATCATCTTTAACAACAAATCGAACTGATACGTTGGTTAAACACGATTCTTGTCAGTAGACGTTAAAAAAAAAATATTAGATATTACGATGTAAATATACAACAATAAAACCCTAGTTAAAGAATCAACATCAAAACACCGACACGTAAAAAGTACCACTAATAATAGAAGTAACGGAGAAGTCTGACGGAATATCGCGAGTATTAAAAAAAATTCACATTGTTTAGCGAAATTTTTTCTTTATTCCGTTATCAATTTCGAAAGAAATATAAATACGGTACAAAAAAGTTAAAATTCTAGTACGGAAAATGTACACGAGATACGATTCTAGTCAAGAGCAAATATAGGATAGGGAATAATTAATATGCCGAAAAACTAAACGTTAAAAACCTTTATAAACAACGAATGGTGGTTTCATTTATCGGGAAGACTGTAATTAATAAAAATTTTAAAATAAACAACAAAAAAGAATTAAAAACACTCGAAAATTTTCTTTATTGCAGATTAACAAAGCTTTTCGGCTCGGCTATTAGGCCATTATCAAGTGAACATTTAAAAATAAAAAATATACAATGAAAAAATATTAATTTAAGATTACAATTCACAAACAACAGCAAAGTGAAGAACAGTATTAATAATAATTTTTAGTACTTCTCTATTTTGTTGTTTATTTTAATAAAAAAAAAAACACTACATTCCACATTCTTTCAAAAATTTTAAAAGCTAAATTATGAGTATATTTGAAGAGATTAATAAACAGAAATTTACCAATATACAAGAATTAAATTAGATTTACTAAAATCTTTTACACAATTAAATAACGAATCGGTGCAAATAAACTGACGTCTAATAGACAGAAGTTTGTGTAACATATGTAATACTTGTAAAAATCCTTATTATTCACGTTTACATCAAGAATTAAAATTTGGCGCTCTAAATCTAATTCGATAAATAATACACAACTAAACACGAAAAATCTTCTTTACATATTTTCAATTACATTATTCGATCAGTAGTCGTGACCTGATAAAACAGGAACTTATCAACATGGGTCATATGCCGAGAAATGTGGTAAACATTCGAAAAACAATCAAATTCCGGGATCAGAATAATAAAATAATACGAAGGGAAGCGAAAGCATTCCCTTTATTTTATGTTGACCTTGAACCCAAGGAAAATAATAAGACTGCTTATGAAATTACTCATATAGTCCATAGCAAAGTAATCGTTGAGCCACCACATAAGAGTACTGCAATTCCTCAATGCAAAAGGTGCCAACGATGGAATCACACTAAAAATTACTGCAATCGTCCAACAAGGTGTCTCAAGTGCGCAGGTCCACATGATTCTGTTACGTGTCAATTGAAAAAAAATTTGAATGTGCAAATTGTGGTCTGAACCATACATCAAATTACAGAGGCTGCCAAGTATACCGCGATTTAGAGAAGGCTCTACGAAAGCCTAAGTCGTCGGCTGTGCAGCGAATACAGCAGGAGAAAAAAGAATCAAAAAAAGTGCAACCAGGCACATCTTTTGCTGAAGTTGTAAAAACCAACAAACCGACAGCTACATTAACTCAGTCAGAGCCTAGTCTTAATGATATTATGAAGGCTCTTACAAATTTAACCAGTGTGATAGCAACAGTGTCTAGTAGACTGACTAAGCTCGAACAAACGAAAGCGAAAGAAAATAGTCATTCTGTTCGAAAACGTTCTAATAAGAATCACAAATGATTGATTCTCTAAGAATAGTTACATGGAATGCAAATGGCCTCAAGAACCGCCTTGAGGAGCTTGAGACTTTCCTGTCAGATTATCGAGTAGATATCGCGCTAATATCCGAGACACATTTCACTACTAAAAATTGTCCTAGAATACACGGATATTCTATATATCACACCCCTCATCCAGATGGCGGTGCACACGGAGGGTCAGCAGTTATCATCAAACAGAATATTCAACATTTCGAAGAAGCTGAATATAATGAAGAACATGTACAGGCGACAACAGTGGCAGTAGCACAGAACAATGCGATACTTAATGTAGTAGCAGCGTACTTTCCACCGAAACATATACTAAAACGACACCAGTATTTGCGGTTCTTAAAGAATTTTGGAAATCGATTTATTATTGGAGGCGATTTCAATGCTAAACATGAAGCATGGGGATCTTCTCCTGCTAACGCTATGAATCCTAGTCCTGCTCATACTAAGGGCAAGGAGTTGCTTCAAGCGATCCAAAGTTCACAGTGCAGCTTTGCATCCGCACGTGCGCCAACATATTGGCCTGCAGATCGTCGGAAGAAACCAGACCTCCTAGATTTTTACATAGTGAAGGGGATCGCCGCTAATTATACATTAGCTGAAAATTTAATCGATCTATCATCTGATCATACACCTGTGCTACTCACCATTAGCACAACTGTCATACAAAAACAGAGGAAACTGCTCACAAGCAAGTCTACAAACTGGGATAGATTCCGCGAGGAACTAGATCAGAGAATAGACCTGAAAATTAGATTGAAAACTCCGGATGAGATAGAAACCCTATCTGCAGATTTCATTAACGCAATTCGAGAAGCCGCTAAGGCTGCTACACCGGCACCAAAAAATAATATTTATCAGGATATCACTTATCCATCGGAAATCCGTGATAAGATTGCTGAACGAAGGAAAGCTAGACGGCAGTGGCATACGACACGTGCGGCACACGATAAGAATGTCTTTAATAAGATCAATAACCAGCTTAGGCGGCTTATTAAAGAAGTAAAACATAAAACATTTACTACATACCTCGAGAACCTTAGTCCTAATGAGAACAAGGACTACTCTCTGTGGAAAGCCACACGCAGGATCAAACGACCGGTTGCTAGAATCCCTCCTATTCGGGATAAAGCAGGTAACTGGGCTAGAAGCAATGCAGAAAAAGCTGAACTATTTGCACGTCATCTATCACATGTATTCCAGCCTCATGACATACCGTCTGATATTAATCCATTACCAGTTTATCAGACTAATCGAGCAATCAAACTTATCACCCCACTGGAGCTAGCTAGTGAAATAGATCACAATATTAACCCGAAAAAAGCTCCTGGTATAGACGAAATCTCGCCAGCTGTTCTCAGGGAGTTACCACGTAGAGCACTTGTATTGCTTACATACATATTTAACGCATGTATAAGACTTGAATATGTGCCTACCTGTTTTAAAGTGGCACAAATCATAATGCTCAAGAAACCGGACAAAAAAGCTGCTGAGGTAACTTCGTACAGACCCATCTCCATATTACCATCAATCTCTAAACTTTTAGAGAAACTATTACTAAGGCGACTGTTACCGCTTGTTGGAGACGAACTTCCTCTCCACCAGTTTGGATTCAGACAAAAACATTCGACGATCGACCAAGTACATCGCGTTGTGGCAGTCATTAACAGAGCGTTGGAGGAGAAGAAATTCTGCTCTGCCATTTTCTTGGATATTGCCCAGGCATTCGACAAAGTCTGGCATGAAGGCCTGATCCAAAAGCTGAGTACTTTGTTTCCAGGTAATATTTGTCGTTTGCTGGAATCATACCTGTCGAATAGAAAATTCCGAGTAACCCATGAAGAAGCGAAGTCACCATTCTACAGTGTACAAGCCGGAGTACCGCAAGGAAGTGTCCTCGTTCCTCTTCTGTACCTGTTGTATACAAGAGACCTACCCGTTGATGCCACTACAACAACAGCCACATTCGCAGATGATACTGCCATATTAGCAGTCAGCAGTAGTCACCTTGACGCTACGAATAAACTCCAATGTAGACTTGATCGAATTAGAAAGTGGACTATGGACTGGAAGATACAAATAAAAGAACAAAAATCTGTTCATGTTTTGTTCACGCTACGCTATGCCGACAACATGTACCAGGTATACTTGGGAAACCAACCTGTTCCGCAGGCTAACTCAGCCAAGTATCTTGGCATGCATTTGGACTCTCGGTTATCTTGGAAAGTCCATGTAAAAATGAAAGCTCAGCAGATCAAGCACAGAACAAGACAGCTATACTGGTTAATGGGAAGACAATCTGAGCTGGATGTGTCGTGCAAACTTCTGCTATACAAGCAAATTATTAAGCCGATCTGGACGTACGGTCTTGCTACGTGGGGCTGTACTACCACAACTAATCGAAACGTGATACGTTGTCAAAATGTCATCTTACGTGCAATAGTTGACGCATATCGCTACTCGCGTAACGACGATATTCACTCCGATCTCCATGTGCCGATCCTTAATGATGTCATTAAGGTGTTCGCGAAATCGCACAGGCAGCGACTACACAGTCATGTTAACGTGGAAGCAAGACAACTGCTCGACACCAAACATGAAACTCGGCAACTTCAGCGTCGTCAACCTCTAGATTTAGTTACGTAAATATATAAATACCGTTATGCGGATAATGGATGCGTAGCCAATGGGTTACGTACTCCACACCCGTTCGTACTTAATAGTTAGTAGTTAATTATTAAGTAACCATGTCATAAACATAGATAATTATTTAGCTAACCAGCTAAGATTGTATCATAGTTATAGTCCTATGGGCTGTTTAAAAAAAAAAAAAAAAATTATTCGATGTTTTATGTTAATAATGTAAAAATTTCACTGCTTCGAATATTTGCACCAACATTCACATTTTTATGTTAATAAAATGTGGACATATTTTCATATTTTATTTTTAATATCCGTTAATATTTTAGCACGATCGTTACTTGCATATTGCACTTTTAATAAATACATTCGTCCTTGTCGTGTCCAAGCAATTTCACTATTATATTTTCTCGAACCAATACTTTACTCTGATCCACGTTCATAAAATTAGTTATATTGCACTGAATGCAAGTCTACATTCCAATAACTGGTCCATCGACTGAATCTGTTCGCAATCACAGCTTGGATTATTTGACAATGACCACCTTGACGTATTCTCTCTTGTTCGAGCACACCCAGCTCGTATTCTGTTTAGTGTCCTCCATATTATCCATTCTTGATTAAAACCTGGTGCAAAGATTTCTTGTGCACCTTGTTTGAATATCCTTCTTCCTCCATCTGATAACACGTTCGCGCTCTACCGATATGTCTTTGAGTATTTCTTCTGTCACCTCAAGTAAACTATTTCTTGACTGTAAATGCGAATTTGGTGCAACTTGCCCATATGGTGGATGACGAGAATCGTGGATTGGTTTGTGCTTCTTTCTACATCAGTGTTGTCATTTTCCTTCTTATATCAGGTGGCGCTATTCGACTTAGAAGATATGTTGTCAACTCTAATAGGTCTAAGGCAACCAGTAACTTATATCGTTAATAGCCACATCAAACTTTTCTTTTTACATGTGTTGAATATGACCATACAGGGCAAGAATATTATGCTGTTGAAATGCATAATGTCATTGACGATGTTTGAACTACTTCTGGTTTTGCTCTCCATGATGTTGCAATCAATTATTTGATAATTCTGTTTCTTGTATTTACCTTTCTTTCAACATTTGTACTCGAAATCTCAAGCGTCTATCCAATGTGACTCCCAAGTATACAGGATTTTCTTGACATTCGAGGACTACTACTTTCCATACCACATTTAATTTTCTTTTAAATTCACCGATTTTCAAATGGAAAGCACATAATTGTGTCTTAGCTAAATCAGGAACTAAAGCATTTTGAACATAGTATTTATTCAGCTTTTCAAGAATTTCAGTTCAAGATTTTTCTATTTCTTTAAATTTCTCTGATTGACTGGTAAGATCATCAACATAAATGAAATGCCTAGTTTTTTCTCCTTTAGTATAAACGTTAAAAAGTAAATGTACAAGAATCTACCTTGCGGAAGACCGTTCTTTTGGTATCTCCAACGACTTTGTTTCCCATTCAATGTTATGTGAAACGTCCGATTTTTCAAGATATTTTCTACAATCTTCATAAATGTTAAATATTTTGTCATTTCATATATTTTCTTCAGCAGTAATCTGTGATTCACTGTCATACGCTGCCTTTAAATCGACGAACACAGTGCCAGTAATTTTCTTTTCTTCAAAACTATTCTCAATATATCGTGTTAAGTTATTGATTTGTCCGCACACATAACCTTACTGATCTAAACCAGTTTGCTGATTATTTCGTTTATACGTCCCAGTAGCACGCGTTCAAATATTTTGAAGTTGTGACATATAGTAATTAGATCGATAGCCTTTTGCTTGATCTTTACCAGGTTTCAGTATTACTACTACATGAGCCTTTCTCCACTTGGACGGTATTTCATTACAACACGTAATATTGTTGAAAAGATCTGGGAGCCACATTCGAGTTCTAATCCCAAAATGTTTCATCTGTTCGGTTATAATATTATCAATTCTTGGCGCTTTACCAGCTTTTTAAACCTTAACTGCATTAAATACTTCTTCAACTGTAAATAGATTCGGTAAATTGTTTTCTACTGAGTTGCGTTCGATTTTCTGTTTCAGGACTTTGGCTATTTTTCCATTACTTACTAACTGGCTCGCAATCGGATTCGGTGTTTTGTATATTTTTCACTGTTCAATCTTTTCAGAAGTTCCCATGTTTTTCTGCTGTTTCTTCAAGTAAGATTGTCCATCGTAATCTCCTTTCTTCCGATAGAGTTTCTTTAAGGTTATCTGCTAATTGTAGACTTTCCATTGAAAATGGTTCTTTTTCATATTCATGATATTGTTGAAGCGATGCTTTTGAAGTTTGATTCAAATCAGGGACATAATGGATATGACATCCCCTCGGGATTGTCTCCTTGGATATTTGTGAAACTAATGTGACAAATTTATCGTAGTTTTGTGATATTTTTGGATAGCTTTATTTAGTTTGACTTCAGATTCTTTTCAGTTTGTTTTTAGGAACTTAAACCTTCGACTGACAGCTACGATCATTGGTCTAACAGCAGCATAGATGGAGAGTTTAATTGGCCTGTGTTGTGTTTTTGTTATTGACGTCAGTTCATTTTTTACACGCAATTTTCTCTTTTCCATCTCCCACTTCTGAACGAAGCAGGTAATTTTGAATCGCCGATCAACACCAATTAATTAGCTACACTCCAATCTACAAGTTGATTCCTATCTGTATTATCCTCCGCATATACTCATTGCGTACTATGGCTATTAAAATCGCCAACCACAAACTATATTTGTTTCGTCTTAAAATTTTGTGGCGCATGAAACGTAAAGTTATTTTTTGGTGATTTATACGCAGAAGTTACTATACATCTATCAAGTTCCACACTTTTCAACATCATCTTGATCCATTATATATACGGAGATAGGCCTTATTTTGAACGTATCTGGTTGCAATCAATCGCATAAGAATTTCGCGATTTTCATCATGAGAAAGTTGCCTCGCATTGACCAACATCTGTCACCTCCGGGTCAATTTATAAAAATAAATACGTAATTTTAAAGAAATATTCCGCCGAATGAGATGATGCACAATTATATGGTAAAACAAAAAAATATTACGACGAATATTAGAGAGGGTAAAACTGAAAAAAAAAAACATTACCAACAAAATTTTTCTGGCTATCACAAAATTCAATTCCTACTATACTAACTGAACAATATATTTTTAAAATGTTAACCGTTGTCTATTAACCATTTTAAATTGTTCAGATAACAGAGTTTTAAGAACGATGAAATTTTTTCGGGTAATAACGAATATTTTTCGCAACAGCTCTGCTCGTATGAACGTACGCGGTGATGGAGATGATAACAAGCGTAACAAGACTGGTTGTACAGAAAATAATAACGTAAATCCGATCGAACAGAATACTGAAAAGCCGCTAAAAAAATTTGACTACGATCGCATCGAAGAGAATTTTCAAATTTTGGAATCGAACGAAGAAAATCATAATTTAGAAGATAATATTAGAAAAATAGAATTCGTACGCGACGATGGGGATGATAACGAGCATAACAAGACTAGCTGTGCAGCAAATAATAACGTAAATCCGATCGAAAAAAATACTGAAAACCCGCTAAAAAAATTTGACTACGATCGTACTGAAGAGAATTTTCAAATTTTGGAATCGAACGAAGAATATCATAATTTAGAAGATAATATTAGAAAAATGGAAATTTCAGCGGATGAAACTGATACATATTTACCCTTAAAACAAGCGAAATTAAGCGACGACGAAAAAGATGGCCGAGAAAAATCGGAAAATAGTCGAGAATTATGTAAAAACCAATTTGAAAATTTAGTTAAAGAACATACAATTAATAACGAATTCCCGCGCGAAAATAAAAAATGGAAAGAAAAAGAACCAGTACGCTATCAGATATCAGATAGCGAAAAAATTTCCAATTTAATAAACGGCGAACGATTCACAAATTCCGATGAACACGAACGGCTACATTTCACAAACGACCAGATATCTGATACAGAAATACGTCCAAATTTAAATGAACACGAAAAAAAAGAATTTGTAAAGTACGCGCGATTAGATACAAAAATACTTAACGATACTGATAAAACGACTAATATTTTCGAAAACCATCTAATGACGAAAAGCCCCATCGAAAGAATATTCACCCGAACACAAAATGACGTATGCACCGGCTGCGGCAGAATAACAAACGATATCGTACATTGCAAAACTGACGAAATTCTTTGTTTCGTCTGTATTAACGTGCGTTACGCGACATTTATCCAATTTGAATGTAAAAGGTAATTAGGTAGTTTTATATTTAATTTTGCGAGATAAAATTTTCGATGTAACGAAGTATGTATTAAAATTTTTCGCGATAACGCTTAAAATTTAAATATATTCCATTTGTAAATGTTTAAAATGATTTTCACAGACGAGCTTCGTAGTTTATTCTATTTCGCTTGTATTAACACGCACGTTACCCAACATTTATATTTAATTTTACGAAGAAAAAAAAAATTCAACACATTTAAAATTTTTGGCCATGAAGCTTACAATTTAAATATATTCCGCTTGTAAAAATTATAAGTGTATATTTATTTCTACGGACGAGTTTAATCTTTTGTCCACGCACTACCACGAGCGTAAAGTAAAGCAAATAATAAACACTTTGTTAGTAAATATCACAGTGACATTGAAACATGATGACTTAACGTCACCTAAGGAAGTCAAGATGTGCATTAGAACCCTCAGAAGCACACACTCTACTGGTCGTGATAAAATTAGTGTCAAAATGATCAAAAATTTACCTCGCAAAGGCATAGTTGCTCTAGCAATGGTATTTAATTCTTGTCTTCGGCTGTGTTATTATCCTGTGTCGTGGAGACTATCTGTAACTTTGCCACTACCAAAATTGGACAAGGATGCTTCAGAATATCAGACCTATCAGTCTGATTAGTAATATTAGAAAATTATTCGAAAAAATGTTGCTGATTAGACTTAGAAAACATAGCGATGTTAATGAAATCCTTAACAACTTCCAATATGGCTTTCGCCCTAACTTAAGTACTACTATACAGTTAGTTAAAATATGTGATCAAATTACCGATAATTTTAATAAAAGCAAACATAGTGGATTAGCGTTATTAGACATTGAAAAAGCCTTCGATACCGCGTGGCATAATGGAATTCTCTACAAGCTAATCAAATACAAATTCCCATGGCATTTGATCTCTTTAATTAAATCTTATTTGACAAATAGAAAATTTTACGTAAAAATTAAGGATCACAAATCAAAAATTAGATACGCAGCAGCAGGAGTACCTCAGGAAAGCATCCTTGGACCATTTCTCTTTATTATTTACATAAACGATATCCCCAGGGAAGTTAATATTAACCTGTATGCTGATGATACTGCTATAATGACTTCATCATATCGCATTGATACCATCAGTAATAGACTAGCTGCTGCAGTTGCAAAATTATCCAAATTCTTCTTTAAGTGGAAAATTAAATTAAACGATAGTAAAACAGAAACAATTCGTTTTACGAGACGGAAACGCAACATAAATAGTTACGTTAAAATTAAAAATCAGTACCTAGATTGGAAATCAAGCATTCGTTACTTGGGAATTACACTAGATAGTAAGCTGACCTTTACAAAACATGTAAACGAATCTATTTGCAGAGGACACAAAAAAATGAGCGTACTATTTCCATTATTTAACAAGAAATCTACACTGTTACCAATTAATAAACTCTTACTTTACAAGCAGGTAATATCGCCCACAATTTTATACGCCAGCCCAGTCTGGTCTAGCACCAGCTTAAGTAACATTAACAGACTTCAACGATTACAAAATCATTGCCTTAGAATAGTTCTTAACAAGCCTAGATTTACACGCATTAAAACAATGCACGAAATACTAAATTATCCCTATATAGAAGAAACAATAAATGTTAATACAAGAAAATTTTTTAACACGTGCTCCTGGTCTACTAACGTTATCATTAACCAAGTTGGTAACTATGATTATCAGTCTCTACGGCACAGGTACAAAAAATATAAACACAGACGAATAAAACATATTTTACTTGAGTAGTATATCTGTAACTAATGTTAATCCCAGCATTCTACTTACATCAACTCTATTTTGTGCTTAAACTCATTTTAACTACGATTATTATTCACACAGCTGTTTATTTTTAATCACTTATATTACTCTCATCGTTAGATAACGAGTAAGCTATTTCATTTGTGCTTTTAATTTTTAAGATGCAGGTTTTTGTGGAATTTTTTCCTGTAATTTTCTTTAACATTATAATTCTAGTTTAATTCGTTGTTTGTATTTATAATTAACAATAAGTGTATCGGTTAAGGAATTTCATTTTTTTTTCCGGAACGATATTATATAATTTTAATGTTTGTTTATACTGTACCCTACAAATAGCAAATACAAATTTTTTTCTTTTTTTTCTTCTTTTTCTTTTTAATCTTTTACTAATATTTTATATTTGTTTACAATACAACGCTACGAAATCATGAGACGTTAAAACTACATGACATAATTAGGATTTAGACGAGTTTCAAAAAATCTAATCACACTGCAAATTAACATCAATGTCGGAACGAACGAATTTCTGTCTACGAGTTACAGAATTTTAGTACACACGGATAGATTAATTTATTCTCGACTAATTGATGAGGATTTAATTATACTCATAAACAATAATTCATCACGAAGTCGTTTTATAAATAATAATTTATAATTATATAATAAATCGTTTACTTAATGTATCTTATGAAATATGAAAACTTAATATAGCAATTCAAATCTCACTGATTATTTCGTAATATGTGGGAAAATACACACGCACGCGTATATAATGTATATGTACGTAGGGGAGAGCATCGCTTATCACAGGTACGCCAAAATGTTATTTGATATATATATATATATATATATATATATATATATATATATATATATATATATATAATAAGAGATTTGATGAAATTTAACGTTTGCATAAGAAGTAACTGAACTGAAAAATAAAAATGAAACTTGCAAATAAAGAAGAATGCGTGAGAAATTAGGGCAAGCTGGAAACACGCTAGACAATAGTTCTGAACGCGTAGCTTAGTAGTATACGGCATAAATTACTGCGGCTATTTTAATATCATTCCGTAAAAAAAAAAACACCAGTTTTCACATACAAATAAAACCATAGAACTATAAAATCAGAAAAAAAATCTACAACAGCAGTATTAATAACAGACTGCAGGATTTTACAATTCAAGTGAAAGTCTTTATGAAAAATAGAATAACTAATACAAAGAATAGGTTATAAATTAAAAAAAAAAAAAAAAACTTAAAACTTCCGTAACATTTGACCATTATTCAGATCACTCGCGGAATTACAATAAATTTTATTTATTTAGTAGTGAATAATCTTAAAATGCATCTCACTCGGTGAATTACTAAATCGCACATAAATTTCTTCTAAAATTTCACGTTGCCCGCATTGTAATGTTTACTTTTATAAAACTAACTTTCCAATTTGTAATTTACAAAATTCTTATTTCTTCACAACAGAATTACACCATCTTTATATTGATGGATTCTTAGCTTTAACAAAATTGTACAATAAATTAAGATGTCATTGAATTGTTAGCAGTGAAGCGACTAAGTAAACGTCAGAATTATGATTAAGAATCGAGAATTAATAGAAACTATAACAATTTAATGAAATTTTAAAATTATAATAACTAAAAAATGTATCACGGAATACAAATACACCTATCAGAGAGAGAGCCAATCAGGGTATTGATGTTCCCGCTCAAAATATTACAGAGGGCGCGAACTGAGTTACAGTTTAACTTAAATAGATCGGTAAACGTAAATAAATGTTAAATTCTTTTTTATCAAAATAATGACAATAAGTAATAAAAAAAGCTAAGAGTAGAAAGCAGGTTTCTAAAATTATTCTTAAATGTGTGGTGTGTAACCCTATATGCAATGATTTTTTTCCATTATGTGGTCAGATGTTTGAGAATGGAAATTACAGTTATTTCTGAAATCTCACGGAGTAAAAATTACCAATCTACCGTAAATATCGAATACAGTAATCAATAATGAAAAACTAAAATGAAAAATAATTCCTACGAAATTTACCCAATTATTAACGTGCCATATATAAAATGAGATATATCTACTACGCGTACAATTATAAATATTGGTATATCATTTTGACTACAATTGTTCTATTATTAAGGAATAAATGTCAATTTCTTATTCTCATTTCATACTGTATTGCACTTTGAATATTTTGTTATAAAATTTTCCTCTAATACATGATTTTCAATGGTATTTCATTATTAAAATTGTATCAGCGTTGAAATTTCTCTACATTAAAATTAAAAATTATAAAAAAAAAACATATCTTACCTAATATATACGTAATTCAAAATATTTACACTGAAACGGATTACAGATTTCAAAGCACCAAATTAATGTTGCTTGAAAAGTATATTTTGACAGGAACCAACTAATCGCACATTGATATGAATAAAGTATTAATTAAAATAAAATACTAAAATGAAAAATATAGATTGTAAATTACAAACATATAAAAAACACACGCCAAACTTAAAACTTAAACTAAATCATAAAACAAACACCAAACGACTTTCTGAATAAGCGTTGTACTAGATGAATGAGGAATTCAAGAATTCAACGGAATTCCATTTCGAATCTTTCAATGATCGAGAAAAATATCGATAATTTATTTCAAAGTATAGTATGTAATAAATGTAACTAAACGAGAATTTATCAAATTATTGTGTTTTAAAAACATGTTATATATTTTTAAATAAAACTTGCTTCTGAATTATCAGTATATTATAAATAATTTCGTGTTTCCACTCGTAAGTTAGAAATTACATGAATAATTCAGTTACCACATGTGGAAATTATTTAAAAAATAAAATTACAGTAAAAGTCAAAAAAATCGATTCATTTGATAATTGTTTTTGCCAGGTGTAAGTAACGTGTGAATTGTTGTTGGTTTATATTTCAAAAATTTACTTAAAAAATGGTAAGTTTTTATTGTTTTTTTATTATATGTAACTGTACAAGACTGCAGTTCATATGGCAAAAACACTCAATTTATTAACTATTGCGTTTAATAGTAATAAATTCCAAGCTTCTTACTGATGGTTTTCCAAATGTTTCCTTACAGACTTGTAAACGACGAAATGGAGGCCGTTCTAAACATGGCAGGGGTCATGTGAATCCTGTACGTTGTACGAATTGTGCTCGATGTGTACCTAAGGATAAGGCAATAAAAAAATTTGTAATCCGTAATATTGTAGAAGCAGCGGCTGTAAGAGATATTACTGAAGCTAGTGTTTACACTCGTAAGTTACAAATTACATGAACAATATAGTTACTTTATTCTTTGCTCTCTGAACCCCTTATTAATGTCAGTTGAATGGTACTATAGTTTTTGACTTTGCTAAAAGCTTTTATTGGTGTTTTTGTTTTGTTATAATCATGATGTTTATATTCATTGAAAAAAAAATGAAAATGAGTTTTTATTTGTACGCAAGAATGCTTGTTTATATAAATATCTTTATGTTTAATACATTAAATTAATATGTAAGTAAATAAGCAAGTTTTTTCAGAATATCAATTGCCAAAATTATATGCAAAATTGCATTATTGTGTTTCTTGTGCCATTCATTCGAAGGTGGTTAGAAATCGATCTAAGAAGGATCGCAGAATTCGTACTCCTCCATTGCGGAATTACCCTCGTAACGTATGTATTTATATTAAAAGTCATAAAATAGTTAAAGAATTACACATATAAATTTATCAGTTTGCTCACTATTTTCGTCAATGGTTTTAGTTATTTATTTACACTATAATAATTTCTCAGTATATTCTTTTTTTTTTCCATAAAATATTGATATATTTATAAATATATTTTATGTTCGTATAAAAAATTTGAGATATTTTTTAAACGTGTTGCTAGCAGACGATTTTAAATTTATAATTATTAATAAAAACCAAAAAAAAAAAAGGGTACAAATTAAATACTGTTGAATTTTTGATTGTAATAGTTTAAATTCGGAATAAAGTTAATACTTTTGAAGAAAAAAAACTACGTTAGAAATTATTTGTTCATAATTTATTATTCATATTTACGTTTACTTATGTTTTCTTTATTTCCAGGATACAGCACGACAAGGAGCACCTCAAAGAAAGTAACTTTATGAAGTTAAATTTTGAACATGTAACTCTGTAATGATTTTCGAAATATATTGATTTTCTTATATACAAATGATGATGTGTACATTGAAAATAATAATATTTCTTATTAAATAATCTAAAAATTTATTTTTTCTTTACATATACAGAATGATTGGCTTACTTTTTTAATTTTTACAAATAATTCGTACGTATTTAATTGTAGTGAAATTCATAAAAAAAAGTATTGTTGCGTGAGTATTAGAAATATGAAATCTAGTGTAAAATGGTTAAGTAGGGCAGAAGGTATAGATAATTATATTATAGTTTTGAATAATGCAAGAAAAATAAAATTATAGCAAAACAATATTTCTAATGCAATTGTTACAATTAAATTTCAGACATGTTGGTCATAATAGTCGCGAGTAAATTCGTCGAATTTGTTTTTTATTTTAATATTTTTCATTTTTGCGAATATCAATATCACGTACAATGCAAATCTATGTGCAGTGTAAATTTAAAACGAAACCGGTATTAACAATAATGAAATATATAGACACAAAAGCACTGAAGTGTTTAAATTCCGAACAGCATCTGTATTTACCCACAAATTTACAAAATGTAAAAAAACGATTTTTTTTTATAACGTGATTTTAATTAATTTTAATTTGTATATACATATTAAAAGATTTACATAAATTTTATCGTTATATGATTTTTGTCGATGTTATCTAGCAGATTATGTATTAGGGACTCCATGCTTTACGATACGCTGCTGTTTTATTGTAATATGGAAACCACTAGTACTTAATGTACTTGAGTCGCTGACTTGTTCTTCATTGTCGCTATGTAACAATATTTCATCGTCCGTATAAAATAGATATATTTCATCAGCTGAAGAATGGTCCAAACTTTCTTCATAAACATTAGTCTCATTACTAATTGAATTATGACATCTCGTTTCAGCCTGTTCGCCACATAGCGGTTGTTCGTAATCGGTATTATCATCAAAGTCATTGAGGCTGTCCGAATCGTTATAGCGGTTATCAATACTTTGCGAGGAGTTACTAGATAACGATACAAATTCAACTGAATTATCTGAACTTTTAGTTTTAGTATAATTTTCATTATCTGTTATCCACCTATTGAAATTATAGTTTTCAGTACGAGAAAAAAATTCGATGACCATACCGGAAGATGTTAAATCGTGTACATGCAGTACCCAATCTTCAACATCTAACATGTTTCTGATCATTTCTGTTACATTACCTTTGTTTTTCCTTATTTCTGATTTCATAACATCTATTATGGCGTTCACAGCTTCAGTTAGACTTTGATGTAAATTTTCCATCATATTTACTAAAAAGCGTGTACCCTATTCAAATATAAATAAGAAAAGTTAATGCTAATGTTACATTTAAGAATAGGCTGTTAATAATTTTATTAATATTTAACTTATTTTGAGCAAATGAACGAACCAAACGTTCGTTTAAAATATAATATTCGATATTTTAGCCCATTTCATAATGTATAATAATTTAGCAACAAATTTTTATTTCGAATAAAATTTTCCGTGGAGTGTGCTTAAAATTCACGATTGTTTATTAAAAGATGATTTTAAAAAGTACAAATTTAAATTTGAATTGAAAGAATAATAGAATTTAACTACACGAAAACGGTGTGATGTACATGAAATCTTATAAAAATGTTGAATATTATTACTTATTCGCTCATTTGGTACGATATGTACATGAAATGAATGTATGTGAAAATCGCATTAATGCAATACTTCATTCTAGTTGATATTTAATGACAATATATTGATGATAATGGACAACGACAGATCGATACACGTCTTAATTATGTATGTGAAATAAAACCCAGTTTAAAAATCCACGTGTATTAAAGAACGAATACCAATAACGCCGTATTGTCAAAGCTAAAAAATGATAAAGACGAAATTTAAAAAACTAAAACATTTGTATCGAAATTGTTCAAACAATAAAGAATAAATTTCAAATAAGTGATCACGCGAGGAATAAAAAGTATCATAAACTTGTTAAAAGAATAAACTATAAGGAAATAAAGATAAAAAATTGAAACATTAGTTGATAGAAGACGTGTAACACGAATGTAACAAAATATTTTATTCAGAAATAACTGAAAATCATGATTAAAGCGAAAATTATAGGGGAAAAAACTAATTGTAATTCAAAACTAAAAGTTAAAGTAAGTCGAAATATAAGAAATTATCGTAAATATTTTGACGAATAAAACAGTATATTACTTATTAATATATACGAATTAATTTCATTCTATTCTCTACCTACAGTTTTCACAAATTAAATCAATTTATTAAAAATAAAGAATAGTTACGTTGCATAAAATAAAAAGAATAAATAATATTTACATACTTGATACTTGTTTTCAGAACAACAAAAAAGCCTACATCAAATAAATAGTTTACAATATTATGAACATTTTAAAAATAACGATTACAAAGATAAATTGAGAAATTATCATCGAGATAGGTAGTAAATTATTCGGCGTAATTTATATGTATATTTGTAGAAATTAAATTTTTGACCACACAAAATTATTAATTAACAATTTATAAACCGATTATCAATTTCAGTTAAAAAAATAAATAAAATTAGTTATTAAGTATTTTTCAACATATTTTGATTTATTTTAAATTAGTTCAAAACCGAAATGAAAAAATTATTTTTTAAATTAAATGTCGATATTAACATTTTACTTATAGTTAATATACAATGAATATCGTTGAAAATAAAGTCTGCAATTATGGGTGTGTAGTGTATGGTTATTCATTATTTAATCTTTAAGGAGCTAAAAGTAATTTATTTTTTTAAACCGGGTAACCATATTTTGTTATATTATGTATAAAAGTGCAGAAGACTAGTGTAATTAAAAATAGATGTGTGCAGCTGAAGTGTAGCTAATAAAAAAGAAACAACTGCATATTTAAGCTTGTGTATGTAGTAGTCTCTGTCTTAATCTAAGGATATTGTCGGGACGTAAATCCCATCAACTATCAATATGGACGTAAATTAGAGCCTGTAAGGTACAGAAAACAGCAAGTTACATATATTTTTTGTTTCGTTTTGTATGTGATAATAATTTTAAAAATCAATTAAATCTGCATAATTAAATTGCAAAAGGACATCATGCCGCTCAAGTATTCAATATCTTGATTTAACGGGTGTTAAAAAGGTTGAATTTATGGGGCATTGCTTTTTTCGTGTATTGTAGAAATGCTACTGTTCTTTCTATCAAGAATAATAAGACTGGGTAAGAGATCAAACTTGTATATTTGTTTAAAGAACAGAAGATGGACACAACTAAATATAAAATATCGTATACTTAAATCTGAAAAGATGAGATTTAAACTTGTCAGGACTCAAGAACATTTATTTATTGTCAAAATTAATTTTTCGCCCTGTGCTGGCCGTAACTCACTTTTTTTTCCAAGCATTAACAACCATGTTTTGGACCTGTTTTTAAAAAATTTATTAAAATCTATAGAATCAGTTAAGTCGCCGTTTAATAATCTTAATAAATTCTTGGACCTAAGTTTATAAACCAACTGTGCTCATTAACTATTGCCCTACAAATTACATATACATTTAATGGCAAGACACCGCGGATAACGCAGGCTGCTGATGTTAGCTCTATACAGTGAATAAAGTTTTAATAATAACCTGTATTGTTTATACTATTAAAGTTTCTGGGATTGACATAGGGAACAGCACCATAACCATACAAGGGCTACACAGGTTGCTGATGAAGAAATTCGATGTAATGAGGGAATATTTAAAAAGAATTTCTTGTTGTTTATACAATTAAGGATTCTGCGACTGACATGGGTAGTAGCGGCGTAACTATACAAGGCGTTTATGAAAGTATGAACTGTGCCCTATAAGTCAACACCCTCATATTTGGTTGGATTCTGACTAGTTTATGAAATAATTTATCAAATCCGTCCATTATCATACTATAATGTGGAGCAAATGTTAGATTATCAGTATTTTAAAATACTGGAATGAAAAATTTGAGAACTACAGATGAGAGAAAGTTATGGTTCACACATCATAGGTTGCTTTCAGATCGACCGATTAACCTATTCTCAATATGTTGTGTAGCTGGGCGTCACGCACCATAGCAGTAACTGCTCAGATATTTCGAATGTATTACACAGCAAAAAAACTGAAATGTTACATAGTTCTCTACCTCTACTTAGCTGGTATTTTATTGTGAATCATGTATTTGTTTGGCATATTTCATTCTTGGTCTTCCTCCTGATATTTTTCCTCCTGCGGTGCTTACAATGATTTGTGTTAAATTTTCATTATGCCTGAAAATATAGTCTATCCATTTGTATCTCATTTGTTTTAAATTTCATAATAAATTTCTTTTTTCATGGATTAATCTAAATATTTCTTTGTTACTAATTTTCTCTGTACACGCTATTCTTTTGATTATCTTCCAACACCAGGTTTATCCTTTTATCTATCGTAATCGTAAAGTAAAACACTTCCATACGAGTGTTTTTCTTAATTTCTATATTCGGTTGTTTCAATGTTAATAAACCTTTCCATTTCATAAATTCAAATTTCGTTAATCCCATTCTTTCTTTTATATGCTGTATACGCTTTCCATTATTTGTTATTACGCTGCTCAAATATCTTTGTCTTTTCATATATTTTTATGTTTATTTTCTTATTTACATTTTTTTTTTTGCATCTCATAACCGATGTATTCTTTTTGTTACCCGCAGGTTGTATGTTTTTAAAATTTGTTCATTCGAGTTAGTGCCCGTTCTAAGTCCTGTACATTTTCTTCTAGCATAGAAATATCGTCTGCGAACGTGAATATGCTAACTCTCTTTCTGTCTATTACATTCTTCTTCCCATTATTTTATCACTTATTCTAGATATATATAAAATGGAGCAGGTTGACAGATTACATCCCTGTCATACTGAATTATTAATTTTCGCTTCTTTTTCCGTATCTTTTATTTTTATTTTCATTATTTGGCGATGCATTTATAAGTCTTACATCTTTTTTATTTTTTTCCCCAGTATTTAAATATGCTGCACCCGCGGGATATGCTCGAAAGAATGTATCAGGTAATGGGCGGTCTGCTGCAGCAATGCAGCTTGACGAGTTCCCCCATACCATCGATGATATAGAACTCTGCAGGAGGGAACAAACGTATCGCAAAACCTGGATCACTTCCTTGTAAAGTCACCGACTTGACTGAAAAAAAATTATAAGATAACAAAAATAGGAACTTGAAATGTTCGTAGTTTATATCAAAGTGGGTAAATCCCATAACGATATTGAGAAGATGAAAAGACTGGTCATAGCCATACTCGTTGTTAGCGAAGTAAGATGACCTAATTCTGGAAAATGCGTAATAAATGACTATCATTTTTACTACGCTGGGAATGAAGATCCGAGTCAGTTGGTTTCATAGTTAAGTTTGACATGGATAATTATGTAAATAAATTTGTACCTGTATCGAATAGTCGTTTTTATACAGCTTAATGCCAAACCTGTTCTCATCAATCTGATACAGGCATACGCAATAACATTCGTTGCATCTGAAGCCGGAATTGAACAGTTTTATTCCGAAATCAAGACAGCCTTGTAATTCACCAAGTCAAACTATATTAATATAATAATGGGTGATCTCAATGCCAAAATAGGAAATGGAAGACGAGTTGACGTAATAGGAGATTACGGTCTAGGCGAAAGTAATGTACGCGGTGACGGCGTAGTGCAATGGTGCCAAGAAGAAAATTTTATGATTATGAATACCTTCTTTAAATTACCGCCGAGGCGTCTGTACACCTGGACATCCTATGACAATAGTATCAGAAATCAGATTGGCCATTTCTTGATAAATAGAAGATTCCGTAATGTAATAAAAAGTATAAAAACATACCCGGGTGCCGATAATAACTGGCCATAATTTTTTGCTGGCAAGAATAAATGTAAAACTGAAGAAAATTAAAAAACATGCAGCTTTTAGACGGTTTGCAAAGGAAGGATTGCGACAGGAAACAATAAAATTCAAAATGAGATCATGTCTAACGAAAGATTTAACGATACTAAAAGGACAGACAGAAGTAATATTGAAGAAGCATGGAAAAACATCAAAAACACTTTTACAAAAGTAAAACATGATACCTTGTAAATAAAGGTGAAAAGAAAAGACAAGCTTGGATGACCGAGGAAATTCTCCAATGGATCGTAGACGGTTAGTAAAAAATAAAGACGCAGTAAGAAACTGCGAATTGTAAAAAATTATAAGACAGAAAATACTCGAAGCAAAAGAAATGAAACTTTCCAACGATTGTAAAGAAATAGAAAAATTAAATGCAAAGAATGACTCAACATGTTTAAGAAAATAAAGCAAATCGCAGGAATTTATAAACAAGGTTGGTATAGTTACATGTTTAGTAAAAATGGGAATATTTTATCGAGCACGGAAGAAAAACTTGAAGAATGGAAACAATATCTTTATTCAACGACAATAGAAAAGTGCCTCCCGATATTAAAATTGAAGATGACTTCGATATTACACGTGATGAAATGGAATGTGCTATAAGAAAGTTAAAAATTGGCAAATGCTCGGGTTCGGATGATATATACATGGAATTAATAAAGCTTTTAGAAAAAGAACAATCACTTCTAGACTTGGTTGATTTATTTAATAATATATATCGCAGCGGGAAAATACCCAAAGATTGGTTAAAGTCAACTTTTATCACATTACCTCAGAAAAAGAATATAAAACGCTGTTCAGAATTTAGAACCATTAGTCTAATGAGCCATGTTTTAAAAATTGTTTCTAAAAATCATGCATCAATAATATACCGTAAATGTGAACAGAATATCGAAAATACACAATTTGGTTTCCGAAATGGATAAATGGATTTGGTACCAGAGAAGCTTTTTTTTAGTCTTCATTCAGCGATGCCGTGCGGTTCAAAAAGACATATACGCATGTTTCGTGGATTATGAGAAGGCGTTCGACTCGGTGCAACACAATAAACTCATTGAAATATTAAAGCAAATAGTATTGGACAGTAGAGACATTAGAATTATAACTAATTTATACTGGAATCAAAGCGCATCGGTACGTATAGATAGTCAAATGTCAGAAGAAGTCAGTATAATGAAGGGGCTGCTTCAAGGATACGTTCTTTCCCCTTTTTTATTTAATATTTACTCAGAAGAAATGTTTTTGAGGAGAAATTTATTGAAAAACCCATAGGTGTACTAGTTAATGGAGTGGTTGTGAATAATATTCGCTAAGCGGACGACACAGTGGTGATTGCAACGAGCCTTAATGAAAGCGCTTAATGAAAGCAGTAAAAACATGGGCTTACGTATAAACACGGAAAAAACAAAATGGATGGTTATTAGTAGTGCAAAGAACACGGTTAACAGCACACTGTTTCTCGAAAATGTAACAATCAAAAAGACCAGATCGATTAAATATCTGGGATGTCATATTAATTGCAGATGGCAAAAAGCGACTGAGATAAGAACCAGAAACGAACAGACAAGAACACATTTTCAAAAAATGAATAAACTTCTGACAAACCGGATTTTGAAGAAAGATTTGCGGATACGTCTACTACAATGTTACGCTTTTAGCGTTCTGCTATAGGGCGTCGAATCTTGGACGGTATCAGCGGCATTATGCAAAAAGTTAGAAGCCTTTGAAAAGTGGGCATATCGTAGGATATTAAAAATTCCTTGGACGGCTAAAATAACATTCCGAAGTTCTACAACGATTGAACAAAAAACCGGAAATTATTAATTCAGTAAAAATAAGGAAACTTGGATATTTTGGACACATAATGCGGAATAACAAGTACGAGTGGCTTCAATTGATTATACAGGGTAAAATAAATGGTAATCGCAGGCGTAGTCGGCCTAGAATAATGTGGTTAGAAAATTTAAAAAAATGGCTCAAACTAGATACAGATGAAATATTTAGAAAAGTTATGGATAAAAATCAAGTCAAGCAGATGATCGCCAAAGTTCTCCGAGGACACAGCACATAGAAGAAGAAGTTTAGTACATTCCAATTGCATCTGTCAAAAGCCTTTTTTAGGTTAATAAAAGCAATACATACAGGTTAATTCATGTCTATGTTCTTTTCTATTATTAATCTTAAACCCAAAATTGCTCCCCTTGTACTCTTTTTTTTTTTCTAAATTCGTATTGATTTTCGCTATATATAATATATATATATATTATATGTATATATATATATATATCCGTAATAATCGTTTTGCCAATTAACTTCACGTAATTAACGAATAATCTCCCGTATTTATTGGAAAAATCAAGAACGTTCGATATGTAAATTAATTTATTACATACGTACACACCAGTTAATTAACATAGACGTATTACAACATCAAATCTCGAATTATCAAATATTTACGGTTACGAGTCATAAATATAAAAAATATATAATTAAAATTTTTTTTTTTTTACGAATTAGTTAAAATGTTTACGATTATTATTTGTTTCGAAATTGTTAAATTAATTTTATTTTTTTTTACTTCATTTTTTATTTATCTGCTATTGTACTGAAAAATTTACAATTTGTTTATTAATGAAAACACACCCCACACCAAATATGAAATCGTAGTGGGTTTTTAATATATTAGCGCTGCTTCATTGTATTCATATTATAGCATAATTTACGTAATTATATCGTTTTGCTTGACGTTGTATTTTTTCGCAGTTTAAATAGGATTTTGTAAAGAAAAATTTGAAAATACACATAATAATTTGTTATTAATGAATATATATATATATATATATATATATATATATATATATATATATATAAATATAATTACGTTGTGTTTTTAATATAAAACACTGTTATTATCATACATATTATAGGATAATTTATAAACTTTTTCTGAGATTTTCTATAATTTATATATGTTTATTAAATAAATGAATAAGTGCATATATCGAGTATTGATAATGATAGTAATGATGATATGAGAATAATAATAATCGTCATGTGCATATACGGAAACGACAATAATAGTTGGTTGTTGAGCTACGTGTAATTAACGAAAAAATATTTTCCACTATGGAAAATAAAAACAACAAGTAACAAAAACATTTGAAATATAGTGCTCACTTTTTATATAAGCAAAATGGTGTCCATATTTAGTCCATAAATTGTCTTAAATCGAAGTTACGAATATCTGCTCCGCTTGACCATGCCGGTCTAGCGGCACCGTCCATTTCGGAAGCTACTTGCGCGCCATCAACGTAGCGGTGGTTTTGTCCGCCGATTCGATGACCGCAACCTTTTTCCGGACAGACAGCTTCTTGCATCGCACCTCCGCATTCGGTAATAGCGTAAATATGACCGTTCGGACATTTAAACCAATGACCTTGACTTCGCGCACCGCCGTGAAACGATGTTGACATCGCTTCGTGTATCTGTCGACGTTCAGCGTCCGATAGTCCGCAATGAGATTTAACGATTGTTTTCAAACGTTCGTATAAATTATTCGCCCTCGATTCGTTATCGACATTGTATCGACCGAGTCCGAAAACGATAGTTGACAGTTGTTCGTAATTATACTTAACATCCGACAAATGTTTATTAATTTTAAATTCGGGCGTACTTTTCAATTGATATAAATCCACTAATCTATGATAACGCGTCATTTCTGCCCGTATATCGTCCATATGTTGAGCTTCCAATTTGAAATCGAGATCGATAATTCTACGCAATAGGTAATTAATTCGTTGTTTCAGATTATCCTTGAAACACGAATCTAATTTAGTTACGTCGTTAATTCGCATGGCTAAGTTATCAATAACGACGTCTAGGATAAATCGAGGAGAAACGAAATGACGTGGAAATACGAACATTTCTTTGGGCTTACTGTCGAGCATAAAATTGGTAAATGTTTTTATGTTATCGAACAATTTAGCAGCGTCCGGTGATCCTGCAAATTAAAAAAAAACCACCTAAATATCATGTTACTTTAATTTATCGTCAACATCACAATTGAATGATCAAATTAGTATAGTAGCATCACTTTCATATATAATGTACTTTTCCAATTTTCTTTGTTGACATTTTTTCTTAAGTGATATTCGACAATTGGCTGCTGGCAATATATGATCTGAATTGCAGTCGTCTCCTGGGTGTGTATGGCAATTTTTTTTTACCGCATTTTTGTATTTTGCACTGACAAGTATAAAATCTATCTGATTTTTATATTTTTGATTGAGCCATGTATATGATCTTCTCTTATGCTGTGTGAACCGCGTGTAGCATATTCTCATATCATTTATTTCCGCAAATTGTAGTAGTCGTTCACCATGTTCGTTTCCTTCTCCTGGACAGTATTGAGATTGGCGTTTATTTTGGTAATGAAATCGCATATGATAAACATGATGTCTACATGCTTTCGCGCATTTTAGTATACTGTCTATCTATTCGTAAAACTTTTCTAATTCTTATCATTGCTATAGGCAGTTGGTACATATGTATTACTACAACAGGCTTCGATTTTATACGAAACCTGACCAATATTACTCTTTCTGAAGTTGATACCATTTCTTTAAGTGTGTCTGATATATTTTTCTTCACCAGTATTCCTACTCCACGCTTATGTTTATCTTTCCCAGTCTATATAAATTCGTAGTCATCGTATGCGTTAATTCCATCGTTTTCTGTGTATTTTTCTTATTCCAAATATGTCCAAGTCTAAAGACTACGTAGCTATGGTTAAACACTTTTCTTTTTTTGCGCGTTATATTCTTATTTGTATTGTTTCTGTCATTAATATTATTACCATCGTCCTTGTTTCTACTACTATTAACGTTTTTATTAGTATTTTCAAGTCTTCTATATCCCGCGCATGACCTGGGATCCATCATTGCGTGATCAGTCACATATTTAACTTTACAAAGCCTAGAAACTCTATAACACCGAGCGCCGGCCGGATCGCGTAACATATTGGTCTTATATTTCTTTTCCATGTTGATGTTCTAGGGACTTAATAAATTCAGCCATAATTTATTTAGGGTGTTTACTCCTTTAGCCTTTAGGTAAAAACCCTGACCGCAAGGCAGCGATTTTGTCACTAATGGTATCGCGTGCCTAAGACTTTGGTCGATGACTGCTTATTTCACAAGCATTTTATTCGGAGCTAACCTACATACCTGTAGACGCGCACCATTCCAGTTGAGCTCAGACTCGGTTGTACAGAATACCTCCAGTGGTGATTATCATAAATTCGATAAGATACAAAACCCTTGGTAGTCATATTCGCCCAGGTGTCAGGGTTATCAAAAGCTTTTATCTGTTTCACCTATAACCGAGTTAACCAGTTAAGCGATGAAAATATGTATTCTTTTTTTAAGACATCGACCCCCTTCTAATGTATCTGAACTGGAGCAGATTATGCTACCTTCCAGTAATCCTTCCAAATCACATTTTAGATTCTCTGTTCAGTGAAAACAAGGTTGCTTATGTTTAATGAAAAAAATCTACTAACCCGATATATGATGGTGTGTCTTTTAAGGTGCTGCAAAAATTACCAGATAATTTTTTGCAATCTTTGTGCACGTTATACGTAAAGTTTGAAGTTCGTCAGTCAAAATTGATCCCGAATTCATGGATAGTATTTATAATCGCCCCGTTCCCAAGAAAAATGTAAAATTTCCATCAATTACCAGCTTCATTAATTTTAATGGACGTAGAGGTTTTGTGAAAATTGCCTTATTATAAAAGTATAACGAAGAGATAATAAATAGAATATGATACATTGATTAGATTACGTTAAATCTTAATAATTTGGAACGTGCGAAATATTTGTCTTTCCTGTGGGTATCGGGTCATAAAGGAATTCCAAACAATGAAATTGTAGATAAAGATGCATCGTTTAATGATGTAGAATTGTCTTTAATTTCTCACACGGATATCACTTTGTACAGCTAGAGGATAAGAATTTTTGGAAACTGACGTAAACCGAAAGCGTTAATAGATCACTTTTAGTCGAAGATTATCCCGCAACCATACGCTGTCTTCAAAGTTTCGTGGTTCTATTTCTTTAAGAAGATTAATCGCAAAGATATTGTATTCATCAGTAGATTACGATTTGGACACAATTGTTTACCCGATCATCTTTTCCCCAATATGCAACTTAAAAGTCTCTTCTATCCTCTCCATTCTAAACAGGCAATCTACAATCCCCAATCATGCTTTTCTCGAATGTTCTTTTTTGGCGCCATTACGTTCTGAGATTTATCTTATGTTACTACGGTCGCTCTACATAATCACCTTCGTATAATGTATCGTCTGTCTTCGTCATCTGAATAATCTACAACTATCCCTCACATAGCAACATTTCTTAAAATATGAACAGCATTTTACAGTACCGTGTTGGTTAAGCCGTAAAGATATCCCCATTAAATATATATATATATTTACCCATGTCAACGATGTTGCGAACGGCATATTCACTGGCATTCAATTTATCGAATAATTCGGCATGCAGTAGTTTTATATCGTCCAAGTTGCCGTACACTTTTTTCTTCACTCGTATAATGTCACGATAGGTTTCTTTAACGTATTTCATAAATCGCAACGTTTTCGTAATCGGTGTTTTACACATGGGACAACATTTCATCGTAATTTCACCTCCATCCGGTGTAATCGATAAACTCTGTTCTAATCCTTGAGATTCTATCGTATGTTTACAATCTTCCAAATAGACAAATCTGAAAACAGGTTGTACGATCAAGAAGAAATATAATTAACGCGAGAATAAATATTATTTATAATAGTAAAAAGAAGAAAAAAATACAAAACATTATCGCAACGACCCAAGAAAGAGACAACTGGAAGGTTACTCAACTTCTTCCGATTATAAATTATATTATATTAAAATATATAGATTCGCTCGAACGTCAAATAATATTCAGAGGGGCAAAATTAATAGTAATAGTTCAAAGTAAAGTACGTTTTCATCAACTCGAAAGGCGGTAGCGGACGTCACTTAAACGATTCTCGTTGATTCAAAGATTGATAGACTGGTGGTTAAGAGATTACTTGACAATAGAACACGAGGTAGTTCGTAAGTCTCGATTTTATTAAATAAGAACAATAACCGGTTTAATCCTATGGGAATTGGTAATGGTTGCCTAGGATAGCGATCATAACATCAACATGTTTTCTCGATACGAAGAACAAAGTCAAAAATTAATATAGGCCAAATATATATATATATATATATATATATATATATATATATATATATAAATATAGTTATTGTTCGTATGAGAATACATAACAGTTTCAGGTGTTCTTCAATTATCTAATCATGGTTCCCTACTATTTACTATTTTTATTAGCGATATAAGCAACAGCTTAAATTGTAAATTTCTATTATTTGTAGATGATCTGAAAATTCATAGGCCGGTATACTCATTGATTGATTGCTTAGACCTTCAGATAACCTTACTATATGCAATAGGCTGTGGTTTCCATCAATTACAGCAAATATGTTACATTATCTTTTGGCCGTAATATGAATAAAATTACATTTAATTATAACCTTGATAATAATATTCCGAATGTTTATATTCGTGATCTTGGAGTATACCTTGAAAGAATCTTGAGTTTCTCGGTACTTTATTACTCGACAGGTTTACTCAGATTTTGGGTTCGTCATAAGAAATTCAAAATTATTCAGTGATTGAAGAACACTAAATACTCTATATATAATGCTGTTGTTTGTTCGGAGTATTGTTCGATAATTTAGGGTATATTTCACAATAAATACGCTGCAAATGTGGAAAGGATTTCGGCTAAGTGTTTGAAATATTTACTTTTCAGTATAATACATTATTATCTAAACGGAAAAGGATAATTGATCGAATACGGAAAACGCGGTTAACCTGAATTAGCTATATTATAAGACATGGAGGAATATTTCTAGATGTCTTCGAGGAAAAAATCAAAGGGAAACGAGGACGTTGAATTTACGAGACACAATTAAAAGACCTGCGGAAAATCGGCCACATTGGAAAAATATCATCATGGAAAAAGACCAGTCTTACGACTGAATTAAAAAAATAGAATAGAAATATAGTACCGCATAGATTATGACTTCCTGTGTGACGCCCTGCTTTACCTACCGTTGTAGACGGAAAATTTTTAAATTATAGTGATGATCGCCTTACGTTAATGACGAATATTTGATTCCAGGAATTAATTGTCTAGTACATAGAATGGATACTAGAATGAATCGTTATATCTTCCAGTCGCGTTCGCGTACAAATCTTCATTTCAATTTATCGTTAGTGTCTACTTCCCGTCTGTACAGCTCATTACTTAAAACTCTTGGTTTAGTGAAACTTCAGCTTTGTGTACTTCCTACTACTATGAGAAAGGTGTTGACATTGGTTCCGGAATAGCGTGTTTGAACTATCGACGTCATAATTTTAAATTATCGTTATATTTTCCATACGTATAAATAAATGCTAATGCACAAATATATTTTTGTTCAAATGTGGGATTATGTAAGTAACTCTTCAGTGTAGTGAGTGTATGTGTGGTTAATTGATTTTTTTTTCCTAATGTAGGTACATTCTAATGTATATTGTGATTGATATACATGTATATTTTTTTATATTACTTTATTTAATATCATTTTTTCTTTCTCTTTTTCAAATCTTTTGCAGTTTAATTCAGTTGTATACTTGTATTTAATTAAAGAAACCAGGGAAGGCAATGATAAACCACCCCATGTTTTTGCTAGCTCAGAATGCGTCATTTTATTAACGTTCAAATTGATAAGGAGAAGTGAGTCAACATACCCTACCGACTTATATATATATCTCGCATGGTAAACACAATAAACGGAAAATTTTACCGTGCATCTTCTTCGTCTTCGTATCCTAGGAATATAGTAGTAACTTCTTCTTGGTTACATATGCGACAGAGTGGCGGACATGGTTCGCCGCAGAAACCGATACATGCGTGACCGCACTTTAGAAGCTTTTTACACGGTTCGTAACACGGTTCTCGATTGCAAATTTCACCGCACTTGAGAGTGCATTGCATATGTTCACATTTCCACGTACACGATTCCTGAAATCATCGTTTATTATAAATTATTACCGTGTAACGATAAATAGACGTTAACGAAAAAATAAGGTTTTTGAAATATGGATTTATTGCCGTATAAGGTAACAAATAAGATTTAGCTTATATATAAATGATTAGAAATATTCGATATAAGTGACGGAAATTATAACATTTTAGACACATTATAAGAAATCGGACGAAATATAATTTCTACTTATTCTTCTTCCTGAACCGTCTTCGTTATCGAAGGCGTGTTGCGCAATATTTTGCGCTACATAAGATCGCGCCGTAAGTCGGAAAATAAATGAAATCCGACATTTTCCGCTGATATCGTATCCGATCGTAACCCTTTCTGCGACCGATATACCCGAAATTTTTCTTCATTCATATCGGAATATAATTTATCTGCATCGAAGGTGCAATAGGTCGCACTTGAATAAATGTTCGTTATTCTGCACCATGCGACATATTTTCATCCAGGCATTTTTTATGTTTGTTTACGTTGTACTTATTCGTACCACTTCACTTTCGTTACATTACTGGCGTTTTGAGTTTTTCAAACTTTCAGTCTATCCGACTTTGTCGAGTTCTCCAGCTCTTGTTCCTAAAAATCTATATCTCGATTTTATTAATCTCTCGCTGTATTTTAACCAGCGATTAAGATGAAGAATACAAAAAGCTCTGTGGAAACTATATAATTTAGGATATTGACCAATCATCCCATTTCCTCAAGAAACCCCTATTACCAAATATTACGAATAAAGTTCGAAAACTATTAATACACGTCATAAAATTATGCGAGTACCAGTAACATTCACGGAGTGGAAATGTAATTCGTTATAAAGCTTACCTTGCATTTTACGCAGGGAATTCCGCATTGTTTCGGACATTTCGAATGAATGCATCGATAAGTACACGGTTTCGTACACGGAGGACATATTTCTCTACACGGATAATCGCAGCTATAATGAAAAAAAAATATAAATTTTTAAACTACAAATTATTATAAAATATGAATTTTACATGTTCTTTTTTCTCGCGTCGATGAATTAGAAAACGAAAGAAAATATTAATTTTTTTGAATAGATTTTTTTCAAAACCAAAAAAAAACAACAACAAAAAACACAATATTTTCGAGAAAGTATTTATACAAGACCTATATTTATACGCAAAACTCGTTCGTGTAAATATGTATCATTTAAACGAATAATTCTATTTATAATTTGGTTTGGGACGTATCTTCGCGAGTACATATATCGATCTCTAAAATAACCTTTTCTTTGGTCGATACACATTAATTACAATAATTATTTAGATTTATTCTTTTAAATTATTGTTAATTTATTTTCATTCAGATATACAATCATATCATTAATATGCAAATTCACGTTTTTGAGCATAATATCGTCGAAATTCTACAAGGGAAGGAAACTCGATAAACGCCATTGATTATAATAGAAATAACAGAACGAGAACAAATCGAAGAGCTTGATTGTAGAATTTAGCTACATTACTCAAGGTACTAAATAGTTAAATATGGCGTGTATATATATATATATAGTGTGTATTCATAATAACTATATTTACTCTCACAATATATGACAATGTTCATTAGTTAAAGAATTAAAATTTGCCAAGAATTTTAAATATTACCTGTGGCCGCAGATTAAAACATTTCCGCACTTCTGAGAACAACTTTTATGCAACTTTCCTTGCCAACATTCTCCGCAAGTGCCTGAACAGACATCTTTGCAACTTAATACCGTACTACATTTCTCTTGACATAATTGCAAAAGCTCTTCACGTGGAACTAAATCTGTAAATTTTTAAAATCATAATATTGTAATACAAAAAAAAATTTATAGCGCATTTATTTTAATTCATTTTTTTATTTAGCTTTATCTGTAAAACGATACGTAAAAATTACGGTCAAGTATGTCGAAAATAATTTAAAATTAATAGTTATGATTTTTTAATATTTATTTTCATTTTACTTGTAAAATTGTGTTTTTTAAAAAATTTTGTGTTCGTATATTTTTATATTTTATATTTTACTTTTGGACATCACACATCGCAACAGTAAATGAAAAATTTAAAATTCCACCAGTATACAACTTTTACAGAATCCGGAAAATAATATTGAAGAAAGAAAAAATTAATATAAAAAAACAAAATTAATAAACAAATATGTCGATGTTAAATTTCAACAATTCAAAAAATAGACAGAACAGAAGCAGAACAGCATTTTTGGAGTATATTTTCACAATTCACCATCAAATATTTTTAAGTAATTATATTTAATTTATATTTTTAAAATTATGATTTTTTAAACATGTTTCACTTGATAATGGCGTAAATGCCGAAAAGCTTTGTGTTTTCTATAAGAAAATAAATATTAGTGGTTTAACAAATTTTCAATTGATTTTTTATAAAAAATCACTACATTCCACATTATATAAAAAATTAAATATATATACACTCACACTCACACACACACACACACACATATATATATATATTGTAACAACCATGTTGTTACATGTCAATGATTAAATGAATAAATAAATAAGACGAGTTTGAGAATTAAAAAATAAGTAAAAAGAATAATGATAATGACGATAGTTTAACAGCGTGCTTGTATTAATGTTTATTAACCTTTCAGTTGCTTTCTCGTCGTAATAATTACACATTAAGTATATGTGTATGTGTGTGTATATATATGTATGAGTATGTGTATGGCTAATTTTCTAATGAGAAAATGAGGAGAAATTTAAAACATTTAGATAATTTATTGGAAATCGTCTGATCGACGTAAGAAACACAGACACACACAAATATTATAATATATTAAATGACAAGATAATTACTACACGTGAGATGCTCCACGTGGAGCCGGTGAAAACACGTTTATGATTGGATATTAAAAATTATGTTAAACCAATCAAAAACCACACTCACACATATGTAAATGTACAAAGATTTTTCTAGAAGTTCCATAAATATATACAAAAATAATAAACAAATCTTTCCAGAAAAATCTAGCAAGTTCTAATTAGGCATGTATATATGTATATGTGGGTGTATATATGCATAGTTTTAGTATAAAAGGAGATGTTCAGTCTAGTTCAGTTTAGTTTTAATTAAGTTCAAGTTAATTAGTTAGTTAGTTTTAGTTTTAATTTAGTTTAAGTTAATTCAAATTAATTCAAGTTAGTTTTTTAATTTTAAATTCTAATAAAAATAGAAAATGCGTTTTATTTTGTTTTGTTCATTTTTAATTAATGGTCGTGGCCCAATCCACGTGGCTTCCTATCTGGAGACTTCGTAAATGTCGGTAACATATATATTATATATAAAGTTTTAATTTTAACAATTTAATAATAAACTATAATAATAACAATTGTATGCGACGTCACACTAATCTGGATATGTATTATTAGACGTTGTGTTAGTAGTGGCGTTGCAATATATATATATATATATATATATATATATATATATATATATATATAATGCGGAGATACGAATGAAAAGATAGATATCTGAAACGAACAAGGAAATCTTATGAAATTAAAAAAATAAATAATCCGAAATTAGAAAACGAAATATGCTGATACAATATATCGCGACGTAATTTAAATAAATAAAAATATCGTTTAAACGGATCAAGGAGATACCTGTCATAATTGAAGCAGTGAAAGGTACTGAGACATCTCGAAAACGGATACATTTATTTTTTGTAACATTTTACATATAAAATCGATATAAAACATTACTACGCTAGACAGCTTTGTATAATTAATTTGATTTCCACTACTAATAAGAAGTTATCCGTTTATAGGAAAAATAAATTTACCCATTGTTCTTTTTTGGTAACAGTATATGTAAGACTTATTGTGTCCGCAATTTAATGTTAAACCGGTCGGCACAAGTTCCATACAATTTGTAATGGAACACGAATTTCCGCACGTATCTTTACATTGATGACCACAACGACGTATACGTTCGCATGGACGTTTACACATAGTCGCATCCGGAATACGCCAACATTCGGTAGATATCTCGTGACCGCATAATGGAAGTTTTTTCTTGACCTGCGAATAAAGATGCGTTATAAGAAAAATTACAAAAATCGGACTTACCCGTTTCTGACACAATTGATTCTCCGTTATACTTTATTATTATTATTATTATTATTATTATAACAATTATATTTCAATTCTAATAACTTTGGTAGGATCAGTATTTGATCTTTATATCGTCTGTCGATGAGCGCATTCATCTATTTTGGAATAGTTTTCGTATACTATTCTTTTGGATAGTTAATAGTTAATTTCCGCACCTATTTTTGTATAATACAATGCATAAATACCTCTAGACATTAAAAATAATGAATTTGATCTCGAATTTAATTACGAAACATTGTTTATCTGTAGTAGAGAACTGTAATAGAATTTTAGTTTTATCTACATTAATTTAATTTTTTATATACGAAATTTAAATACAAAAATATATCTTGTATATATTTAAATTATACGCAGCAATAACACAATAGCCAGAATAAGGAAAGTAAATGCAGCTTACTTGGATGTACACAGACTCCCAAATCAAATATTACATATTTGGTGTAGAAGGAGAAAATTAAATTAAGACATTGTTAGAAATTTGACAGCACATTTTTACTCATCTGATTAAATGTTTTTTTATTTTTCGTTGTGATATGAAATCTACTTGTTTTTCGAATATTATATTATTAAACTCAGTTAGTAACCTATCTATAATTTTAACACGCAGTTGTTGTTGTCAAAGCCATTCATATTAATTATTACAATCTAATTTATATCCTTTATACAAAAATCACCCGACGAAATTTTTGCATTAATTTATGCACTCATTTTACAACTATATCCACCCGTATTTATATATCAGCGGGTAAACTATCAATTCCACGAGTTTTCATTAAGATATTTCCACTAATTGCGGAGTATTTCCTAACTTTATGTTAGTCGAGTAATCAGAAATTTTATTGATCACATTCCAGTTAACGTAACAGATTTTGGTTAGTAATTGTAATGTTCCATCTATTTCATGTTGATATCTTTCCGTAACAGAGTTCCGCTCCTGTTTATTATAACACGAGCTCTTTTACTTATAGATCCGCAAATAATTTTTAAAGCATCATCTAATTTCTTTCAATCCTTTATATCACCGTAATGATTTATTTCTTCACAATTATCCAACCACTATTTACTTTTTATTTTTCTAGCGTTATGTCGAACGCATCTTTTAACTATACATTTTTCAACTGTAAGTCTTCGAATTCGGCGTATTTAAAGTAACCTCGTACGCATTTCTTTTATATGCAAGTAGTTCTAATACTTTCGTTTGATGCGTTTTTAACTTTCTTCGTGCTTGCTGCAGATTTCTTACGTACAGCTAAGAACAGCTCATTGATGTAAAGTTTTTTCAACGCTATATGAGTTAAGCTTTGAGTAAATCAAGAAGTTCAGATATAAATAAAGATATATATATTATTAAGTTTAATTTTTGTTACACGTTAAGTTGCATTTTTATTTTGAGCCATTAATAATTTTCAATTTTTTTTTTTCTGATATATATATATATATAAAATATAAAAAATTTATTATATTTAAAGAAAAACAAAAGTTTTACAACTATTTAGAATATAACACGTACGATTACGTACTTTTTCCGGACAAGGAGTGCAGGGTTTGTGACAAATCTTCTTACAATCGTGACCACACGGTAGTTGTCTTGTACAAGTTTTGAAACACTGAACATTGGATAAATCTGTACCACAAGAAACATTAACCGAGTGACCACACGGTAATGTTTGGTCGACGTATATTAATTTCAAAGTCCCGATATTGTTTATATGTACATTTACAACGATGGTGTGTCCACGTTTGCAAATGTACTTAAAAATGTCATCATTAACAAGACGAATTCCAAATCGCTAAACTTCAGTTAAAGACGCATCAATAGAAACAAGAATTTTTATACATAACACGCATAATATTAATTATTTACTGTACGCTGAATACGCATTTTTGTGCTAAAAATTATATATATATATATATGTATATCATCATCTTCCCCTCCTCATTTCCGGGTATGAGTCATTAGCAAGTACGTCTTTGAACCGAAGTTTTGGTCTACCAACGTTTTTTTACCCCGCGTTTAGAACATAATAGAACATTCGTTTTAGCATGCGATTCTTTTACATTCGCACGACATGTTCAACCCATCGCATGTGTCATTTTGCAATTAATTACTCAATAGACTGGATTCCAACTGTATCACGCACTCTTGCGTTTGAAACGAAATTTTTCCAACTTATTTTCAGTAGTTTTCTTAAGATTTTTCGATGACAGTGTTCTAGTTTTCTGATTTGCGCGTCTTCATGATTGACCACGACTCACTTCCGTGCAACATCGTTGGAAGTAGAATAGCTTTATAAACTTCTATTTTCGCACTGATCGACACATCTTTTTTATTAAACACTCGATGAAACAATTTTTCGTAGGCTACGTTTGTATTTCTTATCCTGCAGGCGATTTCGTTATCCGATGTAGCATCTTTACTGATGTTGCTACCGAGATATTTGATCTGTATTCTTTAACTTTTTCCCATCCAGATAGAAGTCAGATTTTTTTTCTTTCCTTTTTTTTTTTTACCATTAATCCAAATGCCTGATAAGTTTTTATCTCCTATCTGTATCGTAGTAGTGATTATAAATTTTATAATACTGAAATACGCTTACGATCAAAATATATGATTTCAAACGGATAATTATGAAGTTTAATTAACACCGAGAATAATATACGAAATAATATGTACGGAGTAATTGCAGATGTTACTGAATAATCAGTAGAAAAAATAAGAACCTGTTGCAATTCGAATACATAATGAAAACAATCAAGTTTTGAATTTTTTCTTCAATGATAAAAAAAAAATAAAAAAAAATTAATCGGTCTTCGCCTTTAAATGACGTCAAATTTGATCAACGAACAACTGACTTAATAAACAAGTAAATTCGTAACATTAATATACAATCAATAATTTAAAATATATACGTTTATTTAAGTAATATTCGTTTTAAAAATATTATATCGAAATAATTTTAATAATACGTGCTTTCAAATAAAATACATACATTCAATCCCCATAGTGACATAAATGCTGGGAAATTTCATCGGTGTAAAAAAAATGTTTATTTTTAGTTACATCACTTAAACGTAATTATCTAATTGAAAACTTTATTTAATTTATAGAGTGATGGGCATGTGTAATTTTGACGGTGGATTGACAATCTTAAATATTTACACACACATACATATATATAAAACGATAAGATTACATTTTTCAAACAGTTTTATTAATTATATATCGATATTTCATACTGAATACGTATAATCTGTATTTAACGTGATTTCTTTGAAAGCATAATTATTTATTATTTTTTTTTTTTCGTTGTACCGGTATACCACAACCAACGGTGCTAAGAATTAAGACCAGGGAAAAGGAAGTAGAAGGAGGATAGAAAACAATAAAGGGAGAAGTAAGTATTAGACTAACGACTCAAATGAGTCGACTAGCCTGAGAGGATTGAAGATAAGATTAAACCACGTTTTAACCCAGATTTGTCATATTCAGGTAATTGGAAGTCGCGACATAATTTTTTCTTTTCAACCGTCTCTGGGGATTGTCCGGCAGTGTGATCGTATACATTCTCCTTATGTTTGCATTTGCACTATTTTGTAGTTTCTCGAAAAATCTTTTGTATTGTTCAGCGTTAATATATTGCTTTTAGTGGTACCATACCGTTCGATTTCATATCTAGATCGGCGCAATGATTGTTAAATATGTTTCTTTTAACATTCGAGTCAAGACCTGATTTTTTCCCAGCAACGAGTGCAACATTCTGCCGCGAGTAATCAATTTATCTTGTCTGCGCCACGTGGTAATACCACGTTAATAACAAACCCAAGCATAACGTACTGAGTCTGTCTGCGGAATTTCAGTGTCGTCGATTTTCAAACACGTTACTTGCCGATTGGTAAATGTGATGTGTTGGCATTTTAGTGGGTTAAACGATGTGCGCCAAACCTGTTCCCACTTAGTCGGTTTATGTGGTTTTGAATCATCTCGTTTGCGTTAAACGCGGTTATAAATACTATTAGCGGACATTGACGATTTATTTTCGCAACTTGTACATTAATGTTGATGTATCGGAGAGTAGTGATTTTATGTATTAACAAAACAAAATAAAGTCGAAGTTAATCACTAAAAAATTTTTTATTATATCAGCGAAGCTTTTCGACTATAAAGTCATTATCAAGCTTTTACCGAAAACGTTACAAATAAATTAACAAAGAAATTAATAAGAAAACTTATAAATATCGATACACTGAATAGCCAGATGTAAAAATTTTTACAATAACCTTTAATTATAAAACCGATTTTAAAATTAATTCTTCCTCGAAATTAATCATATTATTTAATAAATTATTACTACTTCTATGTTTTATAATTTGTAGTTTTTCTAATAATTTTATTTTTTGAAATTTATATTCTACGTGTAAAATTTTTATATTGTCTGTAATGTTTTCTATAAAATGTTTTCCTTCTCTACAGTGTTTTCCATAAAGTGACTTATCATCATTTTCATTTTTATATGAATTAAAGTGTTCTCTTAGTCTATTATTTATTTGACGTCCTGTTTCGCATATATAAAACTTATTACATTTTGTGCAGTTTATTCTATACACGCCAAATTTTTGTAATACTCTATTCTCTTCTATTTTATTGTTGCAAATTAATTTAAATAATGTTTTATTATTATTTATTGCTATCGTGATATTATACTTTTTAAAGATTTTAAAAAATTTATAAGAGTATTTTCCTATATATTTAATCGATCCTAAATAATTATCTTTTTCTTTTTTATTTTGTAAAGGACTGTCATTTTTTAGTTTATTCCATAATTGATCTACTATATTCGGATTGTATTTATTTGCTATGGCAATTTGTTTAATTCTTTTCTTTATTAGGTTTGTTTTTGTTGCCGTTTAATATAATTTTGGCTCTATTACAATAATTTCTTAAACTAGCTACTTTATGTGATTTTGCATGAAAATAATCGTTTGGAATTATTACATCTGTTAGTGTTTGTTTTCTGTATATATCAATATCTAATATATTATTGTTTATATTAATATTTAATTTATATTTTTATTACCTGTTTCTAATGTAAATTGAATATTTTTATTAAAGTTGTTTTATTCTATTACAAATTTATTTAATTCATACGTTTTCAACTTGTTATTCCAAATAATCAATATATCATCTACATATCTTCTCCAAAATTTAATATTGTTTTTAAATATATTATTTTCTTTAGATATTATGTTTTCTAGTTTATTATATATTTCTGCTAAAATAGGTGATAAAGGTGAACCCATCATTAACCCTACTTCTTGTTTGTAGTATTTATCGTTAAATTTAAAATAGCTTTGATTTAATACAATTTTTAATAATTTTATAAATCGATTTTTAATACATTTTATTATCTTCTATATATCTTATTACTTCATCTGTTGGTATATTATTATACATATTAACTATATCTAGTGATATAAGTGTATATCATTATTATTAAGTTTTATTTCTTTCAACTTATCAATTAATTCCAAATTATTTTTAACATTAAATTGTGTTCATAATTAGTCTGTAAATATTTCTAAATTATTTTAGAAACTTTATAAAATGGAGCATTTATACAATAACTAATGGTCTTCTTGTTGGATTGTTAATCTTGTGTAGTTTAATTAAACCTGAAAGAATTGGCGCTTTTGGATTTATTTCTATGAAATTGAAGTTCTTGAAATAATTGCTTAACGTATCATTCGTTGTATTTCTTTCTTCTTTAGTACTTCCATTGTTTTTATTTATTTTCTGATGTATTCATTAAATCTGTTAGTTGGATTCTTAATTTTCTTAAATTTATTATTATCGATAAATGTTTCAATTTTTTTTAAATAATCATTTTTATTTATTACTACTATAGTATTACCTTTATCCGCTTTACTAAGCATTAAAGTATTGTTTCAGTTTTTCTTTCAATTTATTTAAGGTTTGATTAGTAAGACAATATAAAAATTTTACACATAGAATATAAATAAAAAAAAAATTATTAGAAAAACTACAAATTATAAAACATAGAAGTAGTAATAATTTATTAAATAATATGATTAATTTTGAGGAAGAATTAATTTTAAAATCGGTTTTATAATTAAAGGTTATTGTAAAAAATTTTACATCTGGCTATTCAATGTATCGATATTTATAAGTTTTCTTATTAATTTCTTTGTTCATTTATTTGTAACGTTTTTGATAAAAGTTTGATAATGATTTTATAGTCGAAAAGCTTCGCTGATATCGATTTTATTTTGTTTCGTTTATACATTAATAACAATGTTCACCGGATGAATATGTTTAAATATTCCCGTTTAAAAGCAAATACATTACAGAAAATTGAAATAAATCGAACACATTTACTACACTGTGTGTTCATTTTTATAACTCGATATTAATAAAATTGGTTTTAAAATAAATTTATATAATATTGACGATACATATACAAAAAATTGTAATTAATATCGGCATTACATTGCATACATTATGAAAGCGCGTAATAGAACATGTATAACAACTGATTAAATATGACAGACGCAATAACATTAGTTTGTAGTATGCGTGTCACATATATTATATACGCGCATTAAAAATATACTATTTATTGCTAATTTATTACGATGTTTCAAAAAGTATGCATATTTTAAAGATTTTTCATATAAACCTGAAACGTTAATTTTTCAAAACTATACTTTTTCGTCGTAAAAGCATCATTTACGTTTAAAAAAAAAAGTAAAAAAATCCTATGCTGCAAGCGTAATAACTGCAGAAATAACGTGTATAATAATGTTCATTATTAAAACATTTAATTACTTTTGATAAACATCTTTTTTTTTTTAAATAGTTTATAAAACTATATATATATTACAATCTTAGAATATATTCTAAATAAGTAATAATTATGATTAAAAAACTGAGATTATTAACATGTTACAGAGATAGCTCAATAGCTAAACACTGTTATTTATGAATATACCTTGTGAAGAATCTTGTTCCGCACTGTTTGTATAATTCTTCTATTCGATGCTTTGGCGCAACCCCATAATTGGATTCCATACGTCCAAATGGGTTGTATGATGGTTTGGTAGACGAGTACTTTGTTTTTAAGCTTCATCTTAGAATGTCGCCCAATATCCAATACATTTGGCGTATTTTTCCTCTAATTTGTTGAGTTTTCGCATCGATGTGAGCTCTCCAAGTTAGCTTGGCATGTAGATGTAGTCACAAGTATTTTGCCGTATCAGCGGTAGGTATTTTTGATTATTCACATAAACTGCTTAATGGAAATCTTGTTTCCGTAAGGAAAAAGTGAGACATGGACAGATTTTTGCTCATTAAGCTTAATCTTCCAGTCCTTCGTCCATTTTGCTAGACGATCCAAAGCATTCTGAAGATTTCGCGTTGCTTCAGCGTGAGATTCGCACATGAGTGATATTTTTGCACGTTTTCGTGAAAGATAAATTTAAAAAAAAAAAAATGTTTTTGGACTACGCGACAATGTAGGATGTACAAAATAATTTAAGGTATTATTTATTATTTTTTAGGTAAATAAAATAGAATATCGTATAAATAATGAATATTTGAAATATTTTACATTATAGAACTCTCAATAACATATAAATATCAATTTAACTCTATCGAAATATGGTTTAATACTATTTAACGGTTTTAAACATTTATATATTGTAATTTTTAACTTACATGAGCATTGCATTTTTACTTAAGATTGTAACATCTATTATTTAAAAAAGATTACTTTAATTTTCTACATCGAGTAGAATATTACAAATTAAATAACTCAGTATTTCCACGTTCGACACAAACGTTAATAAAATCTTAGGTTCGACTTAATTACATATATTTTTACTGAATTAATATACGGACTTACAAGTTTATGATCTGGATCGTCATTTTTATGACAGTTATTGATGCATGCGTGACCACAGTCTAAACGGTCTTCACATGGAAACGGACAACGGAAAAGTTTTATATCTTCATGACACTGTTTATAAGATTCGTGTCCACATGCCGGCAACACAACTTTAACTCTGGTAGAGCATTTAAAATCTACCGGATCGTAAGAACAAGACATTTGATGCGAATGACCACAACTTAAAGTTTTCTTTACCTTGGCTAGACATTCTCCACACACTTGATAACACCTCCGTTGGCAAAGATGATTCGACGGGCATCTCCTACGAACATCACACTTTTATTTAACAAAATATAAAATAACTCTACTAAGACTGCTTATTATTAAATTAAGAAAATACAAACTAATCGCAATTATTATACTTATTAATATAACTAACAATGATTTATAGTTGAATAGTAATTTCTAAAATTCACGTTTACCTATCAAACATTAACAAATAAGCTCAATTATTGTAATATAATAAAATATAAAAATTAACAAATATATACAAATAGGCAACGAACAATACGACGATGATGATAGCACAGTATTTATAAAATGAATCTACATACGATTATAATTTAGTTTGTGGAAATTTGTAGACTCAGATAGTGCTAAATGAAGATGGAAGAAAATATAAAACGGACACAGTCAACATCTTCAGTGGTATTTCGCTAATTCTTGTAGTGAGAGACATTTCATAAAAATCCTTTAGTAGTTTCAGTTTAGTTGGCATTTAATCTTTTCACGGATTATAAGATATACTTATTTTATTTCACCTTCTTACAATACGACGTTAATATATCACTATTGATCATAACCATTTCTAATGATTTATAACTTTCAGGCAACTGCCGTATGATTGGCTGATTTGTATGCTTTGTTGTCTATATGCCGTCTAATATTGATTTTCAGCATGAATACTGTCTATATAATAATTTTTGTTTACTATTTTTACAGCGTGACTAAAAAAAAAAAAAAAAACTAACAATATCTTTACTAACATGATTTCGACATTTTAAAGAAATAATTAGTTTTATAATAGTCATTCAATTTATGTTCTTTCGTTTTTTCACGATTCTTTGCTTTATGTAAAGTGATATAGACGTTCAAAATAACATATTTATAATTATCACAAAAATATTTCGCTACAGTCTTCACCCTACATCCTGGTCATGAAAACCTACCAGTTAATTCATATAATATGTAAGCTTACCAATAAAGGTCCAGGCTATGACCTGATAACAGCCAAGATATTAAAAGAACTACCACGCAAAGGACTAGTTATGCTGACGTACATATTTAATGCTATAATAAGACTTACATACTATCCTATGCAGCTGAAGTTTTTGCAAATAATGGTGTTAAAAAAACCAGGCAAAAATCCTACAGAAATGACCTCATACAGATCGATCGCCCTGTTTTGAAAAATGATATTGAAAAGATTAAATGAAATTCTAGAAATAAACAATGCAATATGGTTTTAGAACCAAACATTCTACTATCCAGCAAGTCCATTAAAAAAAAAATAGAAAATAGTTTAGAGGAAAAGAAGGTATGCGATTCGTCTAGACGTCAGCCAGACTTTTCACAAGGTACGACACAAATGCCTACTGCATAAACTGCGAATTGTATTGCCATATCAGTACTACAAATTACTTAGCTCATTTTTAAAAGAAATATATTTTCAGATTAGAGATATCTAACATAAAACCCATATTTGCTGGAGTCCCACAAGGAAGCGTGTTAGGACCGTTCCTCTACTTAATGCATACAACAGATCTTCCAGTATCTGATAAAAGCTTGGTAGCCACCGTCGCAGATGATACTGCTATACCTTGCGATATTGCCCGGAGGAAGCTAATAAAAACCTTCAAAGCTCATTAAATGAAGTAACAGCATGGGGCGAACAATGGCGAATAAAGATCAATGAAAACAAATCCAAAAGAGTAACAATAGAAAAATTGTACCTAAAAGCATTACCATCAATCGAAAATCAGTGCCGATAAGCGATAGTGCGAGATATCTTGGTATGCATCTAGATAACAAGTTAACATGGAAAAAGCATATTTAAACTAAAAACAATGAATTAAATATAAAAGTTCGCTAAATGTAATGGTTAATAGGTAGAAAAATCAAAGCTACGTTATATTTGTTTGTATATGGTGATTTTATTATCCAAATAAAATCACCATATACAAACAAATACTTGCTCCTGTTTGGAGATGCCGGTGTCAAATATAGGGCTGCAGTGCTAGAATAAATATAACACTAATGCAGCGATTCCAGAATAAAACTCTACGAACCATTATGCACCATGGTTTGTATCAAATAAAACTTTACATCGTGACCTACATGTTCCATATGTTACTGATGTGATAAAACAGGAAGCAATAAAACATGCAATGAAGTTACATGATCACCCTAACTGGAAAGAAGTCAATTTGCTGAATAACTCATCAGAGCTGCGAAGATTGCAGAGGGTCAAACCATTGGACTTGATCAAATAAATTCAATCTGTACATTCTAGGCCACCTTCAATGGAAGGAGTGCCGCTCAAGTAACTGCAGATATCATACTCATTATTGATAGCACTAGCTAGGTATAGGGAGGGGGGGAGAATATTACCAAAAAAATTACATTCTACGAAAAGTACTAAGTAAACCAAGTTTCATCATAGTTCCGTACAAAATGCATGCAATAGTACATATTATATACGTTAAACGTAATTATCTTATAGATGTACAGCATGACTGATTTTAGTACTTGAGAAAATAAATTTTATCGGTTACCGACTTTCAACGAAATAATAATACGATCAACGCTTTACAAGAGACTGGATTTCATTTTGAAGTTATAGCTACAATTAAATGTTACGATATTAAATCTTATTCCGATTAATTAAAAAATGTGTAAACTAGTGAAAGAATAAACAAAAAAAAAATTTACTTAGGACAAGGTTCGTGACACTTGTAGTTTTCATGTTGTCTATCCATAATGTGACACATACTAGTACAGTTATGGCCGCAATCTAACAATGTACCGCATAAATTGGAACAACCGCCTTCTGATACTTTGCTAAAGTCATTTTTACAAGCAACGTCGGTCTCGATGTTGTGAATTCGACAAACAAGTGTCAACTTTTTACCTGCGTATAGAAAAAAATATTTCATTATTATAATTATTACTACTATTATTTTAGTTTACTAGCATGCGTAAACGACGTATTTATAATAAATCGCACGTAACATAGTCTTATGTTATTATGTTTATTTACATTTTTATTATTTTATATGTACAGGATGACCCACAGAAGACGGGCGATTTCGATTTTTGAATAGCGCAGTTAGTAACACTGATACAACACAAACCGCACGCTCTACGTTTAGTGTACATACGAGAGATTCGTTTTTGTACAGTTTAATTTTGTTTGGCCGCCGCGCTCGCTAGATTTGACCGCTCCAGATTTTTTTATGCGGAGATAACTTAAGAGTCGCGTTTACGAAACAGGTTCACGAGATCGGTCTGAAAACTTTGATTTCTGAAAAAATTTCAAAAATTCAGCGACCTATTATGCTCGAAATAGCGTTCGAAAATTTTGTAAAAAGAAATGAATATATTGTTGCAAATGGCGATCGTCTGAACGATATTGTTCCTCAAATGATTGTAAGCTAACTCACGTTTTCCTATTTTTAAATAGAATGTCAATCGAAAATTTTGATCGAGAAATGTTTGAGTTATTCAAAAACAAAACCATCCGTCTTTTCTGGGCACCTTACATTATCGATTAGCGACAAGATGTTTTGTAGTAATCGATGTATATACAAAACGCGAACAAAATCGGATAAGTACAATTATTCCATTCGTGTACTCGAAAATGTTTCGATATAAGTTTCTATCGCAATTTTTCGACTTATTAAATTAATCGAAATGAAATTAATTACCGATAGCATTTTGCGTTTCTAACGTCTGTTTAATATTGGTCCATAAACTACTAGCAGCTGACAAACATTCCATGTTACCAATAATATAAAAACCAATTTTGGCACGCGACAAAGCTACACAGACACGATTTTCGATACTCAAAAAGCCTATTTTGTTATCTTTATTACTGCGTACTAGTGATAGTAGTACAATATCATTCTCTTCGCCTTGATATTTATCCACAACAATCATTCGAACATCCTTTAATTCGAGATTTTCTTTTTTAGCCTATGCAAAAGAAACAATAAATCGAGTTAATCGAATAAAAATACAATTCTTATTATTCGCCGATATAAGTTGTATTTTTTCCCAATAATTTTATCGAACGCTACGTAATATATATAAATAATATTTAGCGTTGCATGCAGAATTTAAAGAGGACAACACGTCGTTAGAATTTAAAAAAATTAGTACATTTCAGATTGTTTTAGACTGTTGTTATATTTCATCCTGTCATCACTTCAAAAGTATAACGTTAATTTCAATTTAACGATTTATATATATAACGTTACACTTACAAGTTTCTGCACTCGGACATTTCATTACGTAGAATTATAATACTGTAAAAATATGAAAATAAATATAAACGGACATAAATTACTAGAATATACACAATTAATACAAGGAAAGAATTAGATTACGAATGAACAATATCGAGCAGAACTTACAAACATTTCTATTAGAAAAGAACTAAGCTTTTGATCATCTACTTAATCTTACTGCATTGCAGGCGTATATTAAACGTTTGATGACAATAAATGTCAGATTTGAATGATTTCTTGGAAAAGGCATTATTAAAATTTAATAAGTTGATGAACAAATAAGTCTTCAGCATAACGAAGGAATTGTCGGAACTATTAAATGTAAATATAAGAAATTTAGGATATCTACGCCACAGTATGCAACCGAAATGTAAGATTCTACTTTATTATCATGTACAAAATATCAAAAAAGGTTTTCTCCGAAACCGCGTATAAAATTGACGTTGATTAGCACGCCGATTAAGATGTTCATATTGACCGTCTCAACACGCGAAACGAGAAAAAGTAGGTGAAAAATAAAAGGAAAATATTATTGGCCCAACTTCATCTGAGTCGATAAAGAACATGTGGACAAAAATTTAAATGTTCTAAACAGTGATGCGGATTACACAATTGAAATTTCATAAAACTAAACTCATCGATTCAGATTAATATTAAACATAGATTTCTAAAACATAAACTTTATTGTCGCTTATTTGATAAACATGTATTAAATATATACGTATACCTTTCGTAATTCATACATCTGTCCGGTGTACGTGGTTAATATCGTAACTTTTTGCGGGTCGTAACCTTGCAGCAGAAGATATCGACATAATTCAATTAAAAACTTAGCCTCGTGAATATTTGTCCGACTCGCAGATTCGGCGATCTTTTTTTATTTTATATATATAAAAAAAAATAATAATAAAAAATAATACACATAAAAAAATCCTAAAAATAATTTCATTTAATGTAAATCGTTCCGAATAGTTTTAGATAAACATAATACAGAAAAAGTTTAATTAAAAATGTCACATCAAAGTTATCGCGTTCTCAATATATTTTATATTGTCATCGAAATAAATAAACGAGTCAATGATATATTTTGTAATCTATTCGAAATTAACAAATGATTACTTAAAATTATAATCATGTATTTTGTTATACATTCAAACATATATATATATTTTTTACTTACATTATAAATTGCACACAACGAGAAGTATATGAAAATTGCATCGGCAACAGTCGAATATAGAGTAATGTCGCATATGATATCAAGTGAAACACATAAACAAATCGAGCTACTAGATAAAAACTAGAAGTTGTGTTAGAAAGTACTGTAACCTGTAGTGACACATTAATGATTGTTCAAGAATCAACTATTGTCGGCGCAGAAATATAAAATGCAATAAGCTAATGAACAATAAATCGACATTGCAATGAATGGGAATAATGAAATCTTTTGAAGAAAAACCTTGACGTACTATACCAAATATACAATAGAATTTGGAGAAACTATGAATAGTCATCAGGTTTGAACGTCACTATTATATATATATATATATATATATATATATATATATATATATATATATATATATATATATGTATATGTATATATATATATAGATATATATATATATATATATATATATATATATATATATATATATATATATATAAGAAATAAAGAACAGTGCGAAAATTATATATTAATTACTTTAACTATATAGACAAGCTCTGTGTAACACTTCGAATCCCTTGAAACTATTCTTTGATACCTTCAAATTTTATCAAACAATAACTTCTTCGATGAGTTCACAGATTTCACGAAAATCATTCCGAAATTACTTCTGCCATAATTAAAATAAACGAGATGACCAATTGTGTATATATATATATAATATATATAAAATTTTATCATCAAATATCTTTATATTCCCTAATCCCTGTTTATATCTCGTTGCCACCAATAATTTAAGTAATACTTACAGGGAACTATCACACACACGAATATATTTGTTAATTTATTTTGTTATAGTTACGTTTCACTCATAAACATTATTTTCCTCTAGTTTTATCGCATACTAGTTTTTTTTTAAATATACTTGCCCATCCGTAAAGTCCCGATTAGGGACCAAATAAAAACTTTATATATATCACATAAATCCTATTCATCGTTCAAGGACATCAGATTAAATTTACAATATTATACTATTCCATTTAACTCTTTCATTTAGTTGAGCTAATATTGTTACTTTTGCATATTTATTGCAGTTACGCACAACTATTTCTGATTAGATATACTTATTTTTCAATTTGTTCATTTTTCTGCTTTAAATACGTACAATTCTTTTAATAAATTACATTATTAACAAAACTATTTTAAATTACTTACGCTGATTTACCTCTTTAACTTATTGGAAGAATTCGCTTATATAATTTCTGGAGACGAGACTTTCAATCCTAATAAAATGTTAATGTCAACACATACCAGCGCACACATTTAAATGAATAAAAAAAAAGGTGCCGTGGAAGAACCGAAATATTTACCTCATTTATGATAAACATACGTACGACTGAACAAATGTTAATTTCGATGCTGCTTTATACAAAATTTGACCTATTTTCTGGCATAATTTTCTCATGTAGACAGACTCGTTGCTAGTCGATTTTTTGGTGTAACTACCAAGCCAGACGGTACACTTGTACTCTACAATCTTTAGAATCTTAATTATACGATATTAGTATGTGAATAGAAGTTTAAACATACCTGTTCTTCGACATATCCATGCGTAATAAAATAAAGATTACTCTTTACTCCCAACACATTTGGAAAATTGTATACAGATTCGTCGTTATCTAAATGTTTGTAAATTGCCGGAGTAATTAAACTCGATATTTCTGGTCTCATTCGATGTTGCACATTTAAACGTAGACAATCCATTCCGTTGTTAATCATTCTTTCGAACAACGAAAGGTCAAAATTGTAACGCTTAGACAAAGCGTACACTGCCGTACTGGGTTTCAACTGTTTATGATCGCCTAACGAAATATTCCGATTACAATAATATTAAAATATCGCGCCATACATAAATTTTAACACGTAAATAAAAACAGAACAAAAATAAAAAATATGCTAGACCGAAGTTGATCAGATAAAGGTGTGCATTAATGCCACAACAAATGAGATTATTTTTATATAGATCTAAGTTCGTTTTTTGTCGTTTCCGTTTAAAGGCGTGGACGTTACACTCGTGTATAAAAGTAATACAGTCAGAAAAATATACCGAATTATTTCATTGTATACATTTTTATTTTTTACTTAGTTTTTTATATATCATGTTTTTATATTTAAATTTATTTATTGTTATTGCATACATTTTACGTGTAACGTACGTACAATGTGTATTTTCACTCACACACACACACACACACACACATATATATACAAGTAAATAAAAGGATAGCAATAGAGTGGAAAAAATATTGGGCTTTAAAGGAAATTTTTAATACGAAAACGAGTTCATCATTAAAAGCACAAGTATTTAATAAATGTATCATACCGGCGATTACTTACGGTTCACAAACATGAATATAAAGCAAACAAATAAATTACAAATTGCACAGCGGGCGATGGAAAGAAAAATGTTAGGAGTTACAAAATTTGATAACATATAAAACAAGGCATTAAGAGCACAATCAAGAACAGATGACCTAATGGAGATAGCAAGAAAAATAAAATGGACATGGTGTAGTCACGTCATGCGGAAACAAGCAGATAGCTGGGCCAGAAAATGTATGGGAGGAAAAGGAAAATCAAAAGACCAAAAAAGACGATGGAAAGAAGATATCGTTAAATATGTGCGGACCAGTTGGATGCCGAAATCAAGGAATAGAACGATTTGAAAGCAAATGGGTGCAGGATATATATCTTTAAAGTTATAAACAAAAAAAACCGGAAGATGCCTTTGCTCAATTTGCGATTTCATTATTATTTAATTATGATTAGTTGGTGTATTTAAATGAAATAAAGACTTTATATATATATATATATATATATATATATATATATATATATCTTCATCATATTCAGTTGATCAACCAATATTTCATGGTTTAGCCTTTCATGAATTAACCACATATTTTGCGCAATTTCTTCGATCTTGAACAACTTTTGTCCAGGTAACTCTTAATTTTTGTCTAAACTCGTAATCCCATCTTATATGCGGTCGTCACTGGGGCCTTTTTACCTTCGTGGGTACCATTGTGAAATCCTTGCTGTCCATCTTCGATCTGTTCTTCTCATTATATGACCGGCCCACTGCCATTTCATTCTATTTATTCTTTCTCTTATATCTGTTACCTTCGTTCTATCGTGGACCTATTCGATCGTCTTTCAGCGATTGATAGCATGCATCTGTCCATTGATCTCTGGACTACTTGTAACCTATGTTTGTAATTTCTGGTGAGCGTCCATGTTTCACAACCGTATGTCATCACTGGGAGGATGCACCGATCAAACGCATTTTTTTTTCTAAGTTCAGTGGCATTTTTAATTTGAAAATAACCGATTTCCGCCCAAACGCTATCTATCCCAATCTGATACTTCTACTTATTTCTTGATGCAATGATCCTGTGATACCAACCAGTTAGCCTAGATATATATGCAATCTTGAACTGTTCCGAGATGTTTACCTTCAAGTTTGATATCTTTATTTCGTGTAAATTTGTTTAGCATTATTTTAGTTTTCTTCTAGTTAATGCTTCCATTGTTTTACAAATTTCATTTAGTTCTTCTATCTGTCTCTGTAATTCATCTACAATTTTATTAATATTCGTATACGTACGTTTAGTGACATGCTTCGCTGTGTGATCAAAGATCTTTTTTCGTGAATGCTGTTTTTGCCATTGCAATTTTGGCTGCTACTTCCTTGTGATATGATACATCCTCTGTAATCTATTGTGTTAAATATTGGTGTTTTCAACTCTTCTAAAGCTTTTACTTTCAGCCTACCTTCATTGGTTCTTTACTGATGCACATGATTTTGGTCTTTTCAGTCTTAATGCTCATTTCATATTTCTTTGCAGTATGTTGTAGCCTCGTTTACTTGTTTCCAAACCTCCAGGTCTTGTAGCCATCCCTGCCTGGTCATTTGCAAATTTGATGATTTTGACTCCTTCTTTGTATGCTTGTAGGGGTTCTTTGACAATCATACACCTTTTGACGTAGTTACTGGTTGTCTGTATTCATTATTGTTTGATTTATGTATAAAGTTTTCATTGAAGTTAATTAACTTGTTTGGTACTTCTATTTACACAATTAAAGTAAACATTTGGCTACAGTCGAACATATATATATATATATATTTATAGTGTATCAGTCATTAGACTGATTCGCTACCGTTATGACTCTTGTCGTTTATTACGAGTTGTTATTTTCAGGTTAACCAACGTTTGTAAACCAGCCCCTGCTCTATGCTATCCAGTATATTTAATCTTGGTCTTCCTCTTTTCCCTTTGCTTGACACTTTTCGTTGACAACCGTGAGCAACACTTGAATGTCTTAGGGCATGTTCAATCCATTTCAAATGCCTTCTACGTATTTTCAGTAATTTTTTCATGCTTTTGTTTGTGACTTTGTTTCTTCATGTATATATGGCATTTACATGTATGTATTATGTACTACTTACATGCATTTACATTATTATTTATTCATTATTCATTACAACAGACATAACAATATTTACATTAATGCGATAATATAACGGAAAATGCACGTGAATTAGACAAGTTATCCTTGTCGTCCGTACAAATACCTCAACTATTACATTCAATACCGATTACGAGACTGAATATATATTAGATATATTTGATTATTTTTACGCTGTTTTTCTTCCTAACCCACTTGTTTTGTTTCTCGTATCCTATATATACATATTTGTTCTTGTCCATTAATTTATTAGTGATCGTATTGTACTAGTCGTTAGTTCTGTATCTTCGAAATAAATAAATGACGCAAAACGTGCTTCACAAATGACGGAATGTAACACGTGCATAATAACCGTACCAACAGGTTCCGTATCGAATCTAAATTTAAGAGAGCTAGACGAGACATCAACTATCGATGAATCGAAATTATAAGGTGAATAATCGAACGGTTGATTGACGAAAAGAAAAAATTAATCGTCAACGGAATGAATATTATATTAGAAATATAATACTTACAGGTTACAAGAAAAAGGATTGTTTTAAAAATGTTATACACTACCTATTAAAATCACATGTTCGCAACTCTCCGTCAGTGACACAACTATATGGGATTCCAGAACTTCAGCTGCTTCTTCGATAATAACTGAAAACAAAATATTCAAATTAATTCAACGAAACTTACAACTTCTTCCCTGGATATTAATAATCCTTAGAATTTTCCTTCTTCTGTTCTAACCCGAAAATTTTATATTCGTTATTTTCTTCCTATTATAGATAATCCGTTTTTTCCCTTGTTCGTTAATTATAACTGGTTCCCCACACGAAAACAAAAAATACGTACAACTTTCTTTCCTTTTTATATCTAAACACATCTTTTGTATAAGATAGGGTACGAATTTTGGAATATATATATATATATATATATATCTTAATGCTAACAAGCGTGGTAGTATATAGGTCGATACATGACCGCTCTAAACATACGATTTTTCAATTGTTAAAAGATTACAGAAAAATAACTACTCAGATAGTACTCAATCCATCATTGCAAATTGCTATGTATGTGCTTATCATATTGTAGGCATCCCGCACAAACATGTTCGGGAAGATAGAAGACTTCCAGGATTATATATATATATATATATATATATATATATGTAAATATCTTATCGCTTATATCGGTTCATTAATGAAAAGTTTATTATCATTTCCTCCACAATGATAGGTCGATAGCATTGTTCAGTTGTTTGGTACTAGCTATTCTGCGTATACCATCAATCCACCTTGTACGGGATAAAATGTTTTCTTCCTTCTCGGGCTATACATTCTATAGGATGACCCAAAGAAGACAGACGGTTTTGTTTTTTGAATAGCGCAGTTAGTAACACAACGCAAACCGCGTGCGCCACGTTTAGCGTGCACACGACAGATTCGTTTTTATCCAGTTTCAGTTATCATGGCATTCTATAACGAAAAGGAATGCGAATTTGCGTGGAATGTTATTTTCGGCGTGAATCGACACGACAGTGCAACGAGAGTTTCGAAAAGAATTTAAAAGTTACGGTTTTGTTTTGCGGGAATACCTTAAGAGCGACGCTTCACGAGATCTAGAAGACCTGAAAATTCGAATTTCTGAAGAAATTTCAAAAATTCAAAGACCTATTTTTGAAAATGTCTCGTAAAAAGACTGCATGAATGTATTGTAAATGGCGGTCATCCGAACGATATTGTGTTCCCCGCAAATGATTGTAAGCTAATTTCTCGTTTTCCTATTTTTAAATAAAATTTCATTGAAAAATTTTGGTAAATTTTTGAGTTATATATATATATATATATATAAAATAAAAGATAATGTCCGTCCGGGTCATCCTACATTATCCGCTGGATCACACCTCTTTATATATGGACAACTTTATACTAACTTAATAAATGGAATATCTCAATTACACGCATTCGCTGATAAAACGCGATTAAAAAAATAAAATGGAATTTTTAAAAACTATATCAAATTTACTAACCTATTTTCGGCTTCAACGTTCTTAATAAAGTCTGAAGTCGCGCCGCTCCCGTTGTCGTAATACCAACTACGCGGGCATTTCTAACTACTTCGATATCTTCCATTTGTTTCATTTCTTCGTAGTGCATAATTTTGTTGCGATACGACGTTTCGCAATCTTTAAATTGATTGAACAATTCGCCGTTTAATTTATTCACCCATTTGTCGTACAATAGCCACCTTATTTGTTTCGGTACCCGGTTCGGAGAATTATAATCCGTTTCCTGATGAATCGGAGCTTGTAACTGATTAGTTTGTCGTAATTTTTCTTTTATAAAACGAGAATACTTTATCGTTTGTTTAATTTCACGATTACACTCGGCGAATAGCCGACGGTAATCGTTGACGCTTATCGTTCTTTCTTCTAGTTCCGATTTAAGATCGTTTAACTTTGTCGAAATGTCATCGATAAAATTTTTCGCATCACCGGGGTCGTAAGCGAAAGCTACTTTAAAGTCTTTCACGTTAAAAGTAAATGTTTCATCCTCATCGTATATATCGCACAGTTCCAAATCCGCGTCGTCAAGTTCGTTTCTTTTATTATCGTTATTATTCTCGTTATCGGACGATGTCTCTTCCAAATTGTCTATTAGTACGTTACCGCTTTCGTCGACGTATTCTACATCGTCGTCCGCATATTGCGCCAGTTCCGCGGGGTCTATTAACCACGATAAAAATTCTTCGTCATTTTTAAACGCGTTTCTAAAACACGGATGTATCGCCGCGGTTAAAGATCTAAACGATAGTATACCTCGTCTAGTTCCTATCTGTTCGCGTTGGTTCAATATTTGCTTTAAAGTTTTAATCTGATTTTGAATTTCCCGACGAATTTTAAATAACGCGGCCGTCATATCTTTCGATTTTCGAACGTTCGATCGGGCGGTTTTCGATCTGAAATTGTAATTTTGCAATAATTCGCTTTTCGACTGACCGCCGATACGTATTATTTCGTTAGTACTTTTACGAAGAATACCTTCTAAAAATTGATCTAACGCGTGATTGGTGTAGCATACTAATAAAATAGGCGATTCTAAAAACGACTTGCTTACGTTCTTTAGTATAGCGTCGACGATTTTTAAACCGAGGAACGTCTTCCCCGTACCGGGCGGTCCTTGAATGACGGCGAATTCTTTCGTCAATGCCGTTTGAAAAGCGTTATATTGAAATTCGTCGAAATTTAAATCGGACGCGGACGGCTAATCGTCGACATTTAAAACGTTGAACGTATCGTCGCCTATCGACCACGTAAGCTGTTTCTCGACATAGTACGGAGTTAGTACGTCCGTCGTTAAAGCGTCTACTATGTACTCTGTCATCGGAAAATTATCCGACGTAATCGTTTGCAACGATTTCATCACCAGATAATACGGTTCGAAGTAAACTTCCGACTCGGCCATCAGATAGAGATTTTCGAAAGCTCGACCGGATAATTTTTCATCGCCGATAATACAAACGCTTACGCGTCCGCGTTTTAAATTATCTAGTTTCCTATCTAAGACGGTCGCTAAGAAAAACGTCTGGAAATTATCTCGCGTAAATACTAATAACGATCCGTACATGAATCGTTTCGAATATTCCCAATTCGTTTTCGCGGAGAATTTATTCGACTTATCGAAACATATCGTATAACCGACTTTATTCTGCTGTACGTAACTATTGACGAATTGCGTGTCGAAATATAATCGAACGCTGTCGTATTTATTTTTAATTCTAAGTCCGGGTTTAACGTTCGTTTTTTCTTCGCTAATAAACGCTGTCAATCCGGCGCGTAACGGCGCGATAAAATCTTCTCGTAACAGACGGAATTGTACGTCTAAATAATGATCGACGTCTTTATACGCTCCTTTGGTTATATTCGGACGGATAAACGGGGTTTCATCGTACAAATCGTCTATCGTCGGATATAACGAAATTTCGCGAAAATTATTCGGCGGCGTACGATAATCGTCGTAAGTAGTCGTCGTATTGTCGTTTCTTTTCTCTCGTTCGTACGATTGTTCTTTAGTTTTCAATATACTCAACGACGTATCTAACGTAGCCGTACAAGACGGATCGACCGAAATATTTAAAAAGTCTTTCATACTCCCGACGGCTACTTTCAATTTCGTTAATAACGTTACGAAATTTTTATTTCGGGCCGTTCGCGGAATAATATCCACCACGCATTTGCAAAATTCAGTCGCGTCTTCGATAAAAGTCGCCATATTTTTTAACGGACCGGCACGTTTTTCGACCGGTACGTCGCCTAAATAATCGTTTAACTGATTCAATAAATTATCATCGCATAAACAACTTAAAATTTCTCCTTTACTATCTACTAATTCGGACGAACAGATTTTCGATAATAGACGAAAAATTAACATCAACCAATCCGGTTTGCTTCTAAATTTTTCTTCTTGTATCATCATCGTAAAACCGGATTTAGGATTTTGAATAACGCTCACGATTTCGTAAGATTCCTTCGTTAGAAGTTCTTCTAAACGTTTATAGCCGAAAAACGGTTTCCGAAAATCTTTCCTACTATTATCGATATTCTCGTCGGATCGAATAGAAAAGTCCGACTCGACGTTCCTTCTATCATTATTATTATTATCGAAGGAAAATCGTTTATTCCGTTTATTATCGGCAACGTCGTTATCGGGATTGTCTAATTTCGACGATGACGGTGTATTATCGAAACGACCATCGTCGAATTTAAATTTTTCTAAACATCTAACGGCTAATCCCAGTTTCATAACCATCGCGTTAAATCGCGGATTTCTAGTCGTCTTGGAATAAACGGCTAACGAAATTTCACAAAAATTATTAACATCGCCGAAAAAGCTGGTCATATTTTTCAATCGAATCGGATGAAGATTCTCGTTTACCGCGTTGTCTAAGTAATCGCCGACGTGTTTCAAAAAATTATCCGCGTCGCAAATAGAATTTATAAAGCGTTTCGCTTTATCGTCGACTAACTCGGACGACGGACATATTTTAGTTATTATACGAAAAATAAGCGTCAACCAATCCGGTTTATTACTTAACGCTTCTTCGCGTAACATACCCATAAAACCGGATTTCGGATTCTCTATAATATTTAAAATTTCGCGCGATTCTTTCGTCACCAAGCCTTGTAATCGTCTATAACCGAAAAGCGGTTTTTTAAAATTTTTCTTATTATCTTCGTTAAAACAACGTCGGCCTTTTCTGTAACGGTCGGTCCTCCGTTCGTTTATATTCGATTTATCGCTCGCGATAGAAATACAACTAACGCCGTCGTCATCATCATCATCATCATCAGTTTTATCTACGGATTGTCTGTTTACATGGGAGGTATTAGATCCGCAAGAATTTGTCCCGGAAATTGATTTGTTAACACGCCGTATAGTATTCCCCATAATCGGTCGACTTGTATCAATATTACCGCTACACGATTTATCACTAGCAAAAGATATTACAGAATCGATACTTTTATTACTTTCGCTACGAAATTTCGAACCTGAAAAAGATGATCCGTTACCGACTGTACTGTTTACGCTTTTCACGTCATGTACATGTTTCACACAATAACGACTTCTGTTGCGCCTATTCGAACGAAGAATACTTTCATGAGCTTCATTGCCTGACATAGAAAAATAGGTAAAGTTATTTGCGAACGAAATTTGAAC